>CAUYQV010146323.1:0-34810 GCA_963574575.1 Galagoides demidoff | reverse complement strand
GCCTGTGGCTCAAGTGGCTAAGGCGCCAGCCACATACACCTAAGGTGGCAGGTTCGAATCCAGCCTGGGCCCACCAAACAACAATGACGGCTGCAACCAAAAAGTAGCTGGGCGTTGTGGCGGGTGACTGTGGTCCCAGCTACTTGGGAGGGTGAGGCAGGAGACTCGCTTGAGCCCAGGAGTTGGAGGTTGCTGTGAGCTGTGATGCCACGGCACTCTACCTTGAGGCTCTATCTCAAAAAAAAATTTTAATAAAATAAAAAATAAAAAATTCATTAAAGGCCAGGCACAGTGACTCAAGCCTGTAAGCCTAGCACTCTGGGAGGCCAAGGCAGATGGATTGCCAGATCTCAGGAGCTTGAGACCAGCTTCAGCAAGAGAAAGACTCCATCTTTACTAAAAAAACTGGGTGTTATGGTGAGCCCCTGAAGTCCCAGCTACTCAGGAGGCTGAAGCAAGAGGATCACTTGAGCCCAAGAGTTGAAGTTGCTGTGAGCTACACCACCACAGTACTCTACCCAGGGAAATAAGAGTAAGACTCTGTCTCAAAAAAAAAAAAAAAAAATTCACTATTATAACAGCAAAAAGCAAGAAATATTTAGAAATATATTTTCCAAGAGATGTGCAAGACTTATACACCGAAAACTATAAAATACTGATGAAAGAAATTAAAGACCAGGCAGCGCCTATGGCTCAGTGGGTAGGGCACCAGCCCCATATACCGACAGTGGTGGGTTCAAACCCAGCCCCGGCCAAACTGCAATAAAAAAATAGCCAGGCGTTGTGGCAGGCTCCTATAGTCCCAGCTACTTGGGAGGCTGAGGCAAGAGAATCGCCTAAGCCCAGGAGCTGGAGGTTGCTATGAGCTGTGACACCATGGCACTCTTCTGAGGGTGATAAAGTAAGACTCTGTCTCTACAAAAAAATAAAAATAAATAAAAAATTGAAAAAAGAAATTAAAGATCTAAATAAATGGAGAGATACACTATGTTCACAACTCAGAAGACTATTGTTAAAGATGTCAATTCTCTCAAAACTAATCTGTAGATTCACTGCAATCAAAATCAAAAGCCCAGAAGTAGCAAGGACAGTGGTGTGTGCCTGTTGTCCCACCTACTCAGGAGGGTGAGGTGGAAGGATCACCTGAGCCCAGAAGCTGAAGGGGTGAGATAGTGTCTCGTAAAAGAAAGAAAAAAAAAAAAACAACAGAAGTGTTGTTTCTTAAAGTTGATAAAATAACTTTAAATTTCTTTAAATTTTATTTGGAAAAGCAAAAAACTAAAAGCAACCAAAAAAAAAAAAAAAAGAACTAAAATATTAGAAAATTTACCCTACCTAACTTCCAGACTTAACTATAAAGCTATAGTAATCAAAACAGTATGACATTGCCCAAAGGAAAAAAATCAAAAGAACAGAACATTGAACTATTTATAAATATAATGACTAGAATTTGATTCAAACTAATGAGAGAAGGAGGTATAAACGAAATAAGATTGGATGATGCAGGAGGGTCACTTGAGGCCTTTAAGACCAAAAAGCTAAGATTTCAAGACCAGTCTGGGCAACAATGAAATCTCATCTCTATAAAAAATAAAAAAAGAAAGAAAAAAAGATTGATCATATACTGGTTAAAATTGAGTGATATGAGGATTTAAGATATTTTATTCTCTCTACTTTGGTATATAGTTTGATATTTTCCATAACAAACCTAAAAAAAAATGGTGTCTGAGTTTGTAATAAATTTGAAAAAGGTCTTCAGTAAAAGTAGCTAATCTAAAATTGTAAATGATACTTAAAGGACTAAATTTTATTCATCTAGAATAGGGACTGGCAAACTATAACTTATATATTCCAAGTATGGCTTCTGCCTTATTTTGTAAGGGCAGAAAGCTAAATAATTTTTACACATTTTACTCACTGCTAAAAAAGAATCCTATGTAGCCCACATACCTAAAATATTTACTATATGGCCCTTTTGCCAAGCCCTGACATAGAGAATCAGTTAAGCAGATCAATATAATCCTTGAAGTCATAATAGGTATTCAAAATTCATTGAATAATAAATAAATTTCCTTACAGCAATGTTTAAGTAAAACTTTATTATGTTATAAAGTTCTTTCATTTGAATAACAATGTTTAATGTAGAAACATTCATATGTGAAAAAAACTTTGCACAGTTATATGGAAAATACGAAATTTCATTCTTATTCCTTTAATTTTTTGTTTTGTTTTTTTTGAGATAGCGTCTCACTCTGTTGTCCAAGCTACAGGGCCATGCCATCAGCCTAGCTCAAAAAATGCTCCTGTCTCAGCCTCTCAAGTAGCTAGGACTACAGGCACCCTAGATCTCGCTCCTGCTCAGACTGGTCTCAACTCCTGAGCTCAAGAGATCCTTCAGTCTCAGTCTCCAAGAGTGCTAGGATTAACGGCACGACAGCAACCACGCCTGGCCCATTCTTCTACCTTTTTTACATGTATGGAAACATTTTTTTCTTTCCCAAGGAAACTATAATGGAAATCTAGTAAGTTTTTAAATGAAAGAATTTTTCTCACTATCTAGCCATTTACTTAGGGATTCACATTATCAAATCAGGTTACTTTACCCTATATAGATACAGGAAAGTCCAAATGAGACAAAAACTCAAAAGAAATGCACACACATGCTCAAACAAGATTTCTGGCACTTAGAGAAATAAGGTTACTTTACCCTGTAATAGACACAGGAAAGTCTTTTGAGACAAAAACTCAAAAGAAACGCACATACACGCTGAAATAAGATTTCTGGTACTTAATTTAGAGAAATATTTCAAGTGATATCTCTATGTTCTTTTTATTCTAAAATGAGGGGGCAGGAGGAATAAAAAAAAAATGAAGTATCTCTGGCTAAAATCATGTGATTTACATCACATATGTAGTACCAAGTTGACTAGGCATAATGGCACTTCAAGAATTTAAGTTTTGGCCAGGCATGATGGCTCACATATGTAATCCCAACACTTTGGGAGGCCGAGATGGGCAGATCACCTGAGCTCACAAGGTCAAGACCAGCCTGAGCTAAAGTAAGATGCCATCTCTAAAAACAGCCAGCTACTCAGGAAGCTGAGGCAAGAGAATCGCTTGAGCCCAAGAGTTAGAGGTCGCTGTGAAATATGACACCAGGGCTCTCTACCTGTGGCAACAAAATGAGACTCTGTCTCAACAAAAAAAGGAATATAAGTTTTATTTCATTTAATTCTAGGGTAAATTTTTCCTTGTTTTTAGTTTTAAAAAATATTCCAACAATCCATAAAATAGATTATTCTTAAAGTTGTTTAAGCTGCTTGCAAAGACCTGTCATTTTAAAATTAACTCCAGAAGCAATCTATTTCTCACTGTAAGCAAAAGTTACAGCTCCTCGAAACTGTACAAAGTTTTACCTACATACAGCTTAAAATACAGAGTGTCCGTAAAATTCATGTGCAACTTATGGTTATTGCATATGAACTTTACAGACACTCAGTATTTACTTCTTCCAAATTTAAATGTCCATGTTTCCATTTAAAAAAAAAATTTTTTTTTTTTTTTTGAGACAGAGTCTCACTTTCTCACCCTCAGGAGAGTGCCATGGCATCATAGCTCACAACAACCTCCAACTCTTGGGCTCAAGTGATTCTCCTTCCTCAGCCTCCCAAGTAGCTGGGACTACAGGCGGTAGGAATCTGCCACAACATCCAACTATTTGTTTTAGAGATGGGGTCTCGCTCTGGCTCAGGCTGGTCTCAAACCCGTGACCTCATGCAATCTGCCCTCCCTGGGTCTCCCAGAGCCCAACCTAAAAAAAAAAAAAAAAAAATATATATATATATATATATATTTCAACTTGTCCTCAAAGTTAAGCTCAAATTAAACCACCAACAAAATTATCACTCTCTGAGGTCAACATAAAGCCATAAGGACAAGTAAAGCATAAGTTTACATTCAGAAAGTTTTTAAATATATCATCAATATATAAAGCTTTCACATGGCATTTCACATGGTATTCTCAGCAGTTTCACCATCTGTCCCTGTTAGCTGGGGCCTCACATAAAAGAAAATGAGAAAACCAAAAAGCTGGGAATACAAAGACCTGTCTAAAAAATGGCAACAGTTTTTGCCCAAACGGAAGTGCTATCTATAAACAACAAACATGAATCAGCAATGAGCTTTCAAAATAATAGAAATAATATATGGTCCAGAAAACAGGTCATGAGTTCATACACACTGCAATAAAAACTAGTAACTTTACACTCTCTTGTTGCCTTAATCTTTGTTATACATGTAACTATAGAAAGTCTTGATACTAATTTTCTGGAATAAAACAAATTCATTCCTGAAACTAAATCCCCTCTGCCTTCAAATTAAGCAATTCTAAAATAAAACAGAATCAGAAAAAATGTCATGACTAAAACCCACTCGTTGTTAGTGTCAGATTATTGTTTTTATGTAAGGACACAACGTGAAGTCTTCTTAATTTATAAAGTGGCAGGTTAAGAAGGCAGTTTGGATTATTGATTTTTTTCCCCTAAATCTGATTGCTTTAGGTACATACTATTACCTGACCTCCAATGAATACAAGCTAGAATTCAGAAATGTGACTCAGATTTCCAATTTAAAGAGTTTTGTTTGTTAAAATAGCAATCTGAAAAACAGACAAAAGATTTTAAAACAGAAAAAAAGTAAACTGAGAGGGTGCTGATTTTCAAAATTCAATCTTTAGGTTTAATAAAACACAGAGTATGAATCCTCAAAGTAGTTAAGAAAACTACTAACAAAATCTTTCTCTGGAGCTGGCAGATCCAGCAGATTGATTTATTATTATTTATCATCAGCTGACATTTCACCAGGAATATAGTACAGTAACTTTCCTACATCTATGCTTGCTCAACTCCAATCTGCTTTCCACAATGCAGTCAAAATACATAATCTTTTTAAGTCATTTCTCTTCTCTTAAAAATCAAACAAACACACACACCTGAATAGGTTACTGCTGTTCTTAGGCTGAAGACCAAAATGGTGTACAAGACCCTGATGTACCCCCCCCCCCAAACACACACACCTTCCACCACTCTCCCTCCAACTCGCCAAAATGCAGCCATCTGACCTCCTTTCAGTTCTTCATTCTCTTTTCTGCATTAGGACCTTCAAATGTGCAATTTCCTCTCTCTCAAACCTTTCTCTTCACCCTCACCACTCTCTTAACTTCTACTCATCCTTCAGAGCTTAGCTCAAACACTGTCTAATCTACTTCAGGAGTTTCAACTGTCACTTTCATTGCAAGCATCTTCAGGATCCATTATTTCTGGTCCCTGACCTTACTTTGAACTCCAAATATAACTGTCAGCTCACTTACAAGACATTTTTCTACATTAACAATCTGCTTATATGTGCTTGGTAAACAGGGGAATGGTATCAATACAACATGGAAGGTAGATTTGTACGTGAAGCTAAGACTGTAGAATTATAACCTTCACAAAAAAAAAAAGAAAGAAAGAAAGAAAGAAAAACGCAGGCCGGGCATGGTGGCCCAGGCCTACAATCCTAGCACACTGGGAAGCTGAGGCGGTTAGATTGCTTCTGCTCACGAGTTCAGGACCAGCCTGAACCAGAGCAAGACCCTGTCTCTAAAACTAGCCGGGTGTTGTGGAAGGCACCTGTTGTTCCAGTTACGTGGGAGGCTGAAGCAAAAGAATTAGCTAAGCCCGAGAGTTGGAAGTTGCTGTGAGCTATGACACCGTGGCACTCTACCAAGGGTTACAAAATTAGACTCAAAATTAGTCTCAAAAAAAAAAAGAAAGAAAGAAAAGAAAAGGAAAAAAGAAAAAAGCACTCAGCATGGAGGTTTTATAAATCTAAGATAAGTGTTTGCATCTAGGATTCTTGCTCAAGAAACCATACCCCAGCCTCATGCAGCTCCGTGCTGGTGCACTTCCTCTCGTCTCTACCTTAACAGCAGCCTCACTGACTCAGAGCTCCATGTTTAACTGCCTTATCTCAGTGCCCACCACAAGCCAGAATCTCAAATCTATTTTGTATATTTTTAATATCCCCCTACAGCAGCATCCAGCCATACTAAGTTGCCTGCCTGGCCTGGCCTGGCCAAATTATTTGAGTAGTTTGCTGGTTTGAGTAGTTTGCTCCAGCCCTACTTCCCTAAGTCCTATGTGCTTAGTGTGCAATTTAGAGAACATGAAGTTTCTCAAGAGCACAAATCTTTTACAACAGATTTTCTCATAGTACTGAATATGCCTTGCCTACTTCCTCAATCAGCATATAAACCCAAAATCTAGGTTCCTTATTTCTGTTTGTAACCCAGAATCAAATCACTGGAGTTACTCATGTATCTTTCTTCCTCTTCCCTATATTCAATTACTCCAAACATTCTATCAATTTTCCTGATGCATTATCTCACATCTTTTTCAACACCATCTGCCATACCAGAAAGCTTCAGTACCTTTCATCTGGATGAATTAACAGCCTTCAGGGTGATATCCATCTTCCAGGCCCACCTCATTACAAATCAAACTCCACTATACTGTAAGAACTATCTTTCTAAAAATACAAATCTGACTCAGTGCCTATACCTCAACAGCTAGGGTGCCAACCACATACACTAGAGCTGGCAGGTTCGAATCCAGCCCGGGCCTGCCAAACAACAATGACAACACCAACTAAAAAAACAGCTGGAGTTGGAGGTTGCTATAAGCTGTGATGCCACAACACTCTACTGAGGGCGACAAAGTAAGACTCTGTCTCAAAAAAAAATAAAAATAAAAATAAATTAAAATTAAAATTGAATTGTGCTATTTCTCTATTCAAAAACCTTCACCAACGTTCCACTGTGCATTTCAAGGCTCCAAACCACTGTCCTACTTTTTTCTCATACTGAACCCCCCATCCACTTCACACTCTATATAGGTAAACTATATAAACTGTTCAGCACATTGCTGGTAGGTAGACAATAAATATTAGTTTTTATTGTCACAGATTACTACAGTCTATAGTCTAAGACTGTCATCTCCCTATCCTTGATCTTAAACATCTTATGTTTCTCTTCTTTGCATTCTTAAATATAAGAGTCAAATCTTGGTTTTGCCATTTACTAGCTATGACTTGAGCTAGTTATTTACTTTCTGATCCTCAATAAAATTAGAATAATTTCCATAACACATTATTATTCAAAAGACTAAATGGTGTGACATATGCAGAATGCCTAAAAGAGACATCTAAATATGATAGTTTTCTTTTAAAGCGGTCACTTAAAAGAATGAACACAGGGCGGTGCCTGTAGCTCAGTGAGTAAGGCGCCAGCCACATACACTGAGGATGGTGGGTTCAAACTCGGCCCAAGCCACCCAAACAACAATGACAACTGCAAAATTGCCTTCTTTCTCCCACAATTAGACAGGTACAGAGTAGCATCCAAAGAAACTGGCTCCACTACAAACTCTACCTCTCTGAGATAAATGCCTAATTGTCCTAAAAATTAAGATGCAGGAGAAACATTCTCTATATGACTAATCAAAAACAGTTACTGATTGGGGCGGCGCCTGTGGCTTAGTCAGTAGGTTCTGGCCCCATATACTGAGGGTGGTGGTTTCAAACCCAGCACCGGCCAAACTGCAACAAAAAGATAGCCAGGTGTTGTGGTGGGCGCCTGTAGTCCCAGCTACTCGGGAGGCTGAGGCAAGAGAATCGCCTAAGCCCAGGAGCTGTAGGTTGCTGTGAGCTGTGATGCTACAGCACTCTACCAAGGGCAATAAAGTGAGACTCTGTCTCTACAAAAAAATTTAAAAAGTTACTGACAGACAACTAACTGTACCAAATGATTTATACTAATTAATGTGAATTATATGCTATTAATTTACTAATATTGAGCATTTGCCTAGCTCCTTATGCAGAGATAGTATTTAGTTAGTTCTAATAGTTAACTGTTATAAAGATATAAATACATGCAAAAAAATATAGCAAACTTTCAATATCATAGTAAACTCTATAAAAAAACAGGCCCACCAGCATTCATGTATTAAAAACCCACAGACAGAAAAAGGTTCTTTATATATACATTCAAAGAATTGGCCTGATTTGATTTATACCAAAGGATTTCACATTAAAGCATCACAAAAGTTTCTTTAAAATGAGAAAGCAAAGAAAAAAGGAAAACAGGGAAAAGGAAGGGAGAAAAAATGCTATCAAAACTTCCCAAGTTGGTCTTTTCTCACTTTATTTGCTTTTTTCCTCTCTCCACCAGTTTTGCCTGATTGTTTTTCTTACTTCATTATAAAAAGAAAAAAAGGAATTATGAAGGGAAAAAATAACAGTCTTTCCAATAAATCATGCAGGGACAACTAGATCAGTGACAAAGAATGGAAGTTGCATACCCCTACTTTACATCATATACAAAAATTTTAACTCAAGGGTTGGGCACAGGGACTCAAGCCTGTAATCCCAGCACTTGGGAGGTGGAGGTAGGTGGATTACCTGAGCTCACAGGTTCAAGACCAGCCTGAGCCAGAATGAAACTGCATCTCTAAAAACAGCCTGGCATTGGGGGCAAGGGGGAGGCGCTTGTAGTCTTAGCTACTTGGGAGGCTGAGGCAAGAGAAACACTTAAGCCCAGGAGTTTGAGGTTGCTACGAGCTATGATGCCACAGCACTCTACCCAGGGTGACAGCTTGAGGCTCTGTCTCCAAAAAAAAAAAAAAAAAAAAAAAAAAGTATCAAAGTCCTAAATGTCAACACTGAAAACTATAAAAACTCCTAAAACAAAACACAGCCATTAATCTTTGTGACCATGAACTGAACTATGGCTTCTTATATACGCCACCAAAAGTCTAAGCAACCAAAGAAAAACAGATAAAATGGACTTTATCAAAACAGAAGTTTTTGGGCTTCAAAGGAAATCAACAAGAAAGTAAAAAGATAAGCGACAGGATGGGAGAATACATTTAAAAATCACATATCTAATAAGGATCCAGAATTAAAAACATATAAACAACTCTTACAAATCAACAATATAAAGATAAATAACAGAATTAAAAAATGGGCAAAGACGGCGGCGCCTCTGGCTCAAAGGAGTAGGGCACTGGCCCCGTATGCCAGAGGTGGTGGGTTCAAACCCAGCCCCAGCCAAAAACTGCAAAAAAAAAGGGGGGGGGGGCAAAGGATCTGAACAGACATTCCTCCAGAAATACATAAATGTTTAACAAGCATCTTTTCTGCTCAATGTGAGTTAGTCAGTAGGGAAATGCAAATCAAAATCCCACTGTGATGCCATTTTACATCCTCCAGAATGGCTATAATCAAAAAGATAAGATAATAACAAGCCTCACAAGCGTTAACAAGGATATGGAAAAACCACAGTACAGATACACTATTGATGGGAATGTAAAATGGTACAGCCACTTTATTTATTATTTTTTTGAGAGAGAATCTCACTATGCTGCCCTTGGTAGAGTGCTGTGGTGTCACAGCTCACAGCAACCTCAAATTCTTGTGCTTAAGCAAATCTCTTACATCAGCCTCCCAAATAGCTGGAACTACAAGCACCCACCACAACACGCGGCTATATTTTTGTTGTAGTTATTGCTGCTTGGTAGCCCTGGGCTGGGTTCGAACCTGCCAGTCCCAGTGTATGTGGCCGGTCCCCTACCCATTAAGCTACAGGCACCAGGCCTGGTGTGGCTACTTTAGAAAACGCTTTGGCAATTCCTCAAAAAGTTAAACATTGAGTTAGTTACTGGATGTTCTCCCTTGTAAGCAGGATCTAAACTCTTAAGTACTTACAGTCATACGTAATGGAATAAAAGATAGTAGAGAATCCAAAGGGAGAAAGTGAAAGGGGGAGGAGGGTTGAAAAATGACTTAAGTACAATGTAAGGTGAAAAGAACCCTAAAAGCCTGACTTCATCACTACATGTATAATATATCCACCTAACAAAACTAAACTTGTGCCCACTACACATATTAGAAGTTAAAAATAATAAAATAGGCTTAGCACCTGAAGCTCAGCAGCTAGGGCGTCAGCCACATACACTGGAGCTGGCGGGTTCGAATCTGGCCCAGGCCTGCTGAACAATGATAATACAACCAAAACAAAAAAAATAGCCAGGTGTTGTGGTGGGTGCCTGTAGTCCCAGATACTTGGGAGGCTGACCCAAGAGAATCGCTTAAGTCCAAGAGTTGGAGGTGGCTGTGAGCTGTGACAACACAGCACTCTACCCAGGGTGACATGGTGAGACGCTGTCTCAAAAAAAAAAAAAAAAAGAAAAGAAAAAAATAATAAAATGAAACGTAGACTTATCCTATGACCTAGCAATTTCACTCCCACGTATACAACCAAAGGAAAGGAAAAGGTGCCCTGCAAATATTTGTATCAGATATTCATAACACCATTATTCATGATAGTGAGGAAGTCTATCAACTGAGGAATGCATTAACAAAATGTAGTATATTCACACAATGTAATATTATTCCGCTTCAAGCAAGAAATGAAGTACTGATATATGCTACATCATGGACAAACCTTGAAAATATGAAAAGCGAAAGCAGCAAGATACCAAAGGCCACATATAACATAACTCCATTTATATAAAATCCCCATTTTAAGAAAATCCCTAGAACCTAGCAGTCTGGGAGGCCAAAGCAGGAGGACTGTTTGAGCTCATGGGTTCAAAACAAGCCTGAGCCAGAGCAAGACCCGGTCTCTACTAAAAATACAAAAACCTGAGGCAAGCGGACTGCTTGAGTCCAAAAGCTAGAGATTGTTGTGAGCTATGACACCACGGCACTCTGCCCAGGATGACAGCTTGAGACCCTATCTCAAAAAAAAAAAAAAAAAGAAGAAGAAAATCCCTAGAGACAGAAAATAGATAAGGTGCTGCCAGGGGCAGAAAGCAGGATACAGAGAAGTTACTGCTATTAGGTTCAAGGTTTCTTTGGGGGATGATGAAAACATTTTGAATCAGATACTGGTAATGGGTGCACAACTTTGTGAATACACAAAAAACCACTGGACTATATTCTTCCAAAGGGTGAATTTTATGGCACAATTATAACTCAAAGAACAAAAGAATCTATCAATGCAACTAAGAAGCAGATGTTGATTTTCTGGCCCAACATTTTCTGTACACTTACTATTTTCCAGAATTAGACTGCTTGCTAGGAACTCAAAGATGAATAAAACAAAAACACTAGACTCTTTTCAGACTCCTTATCTGGAAGGGGTTTTCTATTATTTATGTTTCAATAAATATGAAGGAGAAAAGAGATAGGCTTTATTTTTTTTTAATTTTTTTGAGACAGAGCCTCAAGCTGTCACCCTGGGTAGAGTGCTGTGGCATCACAGCTCACAGCAACCTCCAACTCCTGGGCTCAATCAAGTCTCCTGCCTCTGCCTCCCAAGTAGTTGGGACCACAGGCGCCTGCCACAATATCCACCTATTTTTTTTGGTTGCAGCCATCATTGCTGTTTGGCAGGCCCAGGCTGGATTCGAACCCGCCACCTTAGGTGTATGTGGTTGGCGCCTTAGCCACTTGAGCCACAGGCGCCAAGCCGAGACAGGCTTTAAATATTAGATGTTAACTCACTCCCCATTGCTGACAATACCATTTTCCCAAAAATTATTAAATAGTTTTATTTTGTTCATTTGAATATTTTTTACAAATGATAAATTTCTTGATCTTATTTTAATTGTACTTCTTCAGAGATTCCTGGATTCTCTACTTTTGACATTCAAAAATCTCATGATAAACATAAATATTCCAAAAGAAAATGTTTAACACTGCATTTCATAACCATATGATAACTTATTTTTTGCAATATGAACAAGTAACACTCAGGAGTGGTGGCTCATGCCTGTCATCCTAGCACTCTGGGAGGCTGTGGCTGGTGGATCGCCTGAGCTCCAAAGTTCAAGACCAGCCTGAGCAAGAAATGAAGTACTGATATATGCTACAGTACTAAATTTACTAAAAATAGAAAAGCTAGCCAGGTGTTGTGGTGGGTGCCTGTAGTCCCAGCTACTCAGAAGGCTGAGGCAAGAAGATCAATTGAGCCCAGGAGTTTGAGATTTTTACGAGTTACACCACAGCACTCAACCCTAGGGCAACAGAGTGAGATTCTATCTTAAGAGGAAAAAAAAAAAGAACAAGAAACAAAGACAGTTGTTTTTTTTGTTTTTTTTTTTGAGACAGAGTCTCACTGTGTCACCCTCAGTAGAGTGCAATAACATCACAGCTCACAGCAACCTCCAACTCGTGGGCTTAAGCAATTTACTTGCCTCAGCCTCCCAAGTAGCTGGGACTACAGGCACTGCCACAACACCCGGCTATTTTTTGGTTGTAGTTGTCATTGTTGTTTGGCAGGCTTGGGTTGGATTTGAACACACTAGCTCCAGTGTATGTGGCTGGCACCCTAGCCGCTGAGCTACATACAGGTGGCTAGCCAACAAGATTTGAACTAAAAAATATAAAAAAAAAAAAAAAAAAAAAAAGATTTGAACTAAAAAATCAAATGTTTTGGGCTATAATCCCAAATATTTATTAATCAGAAAATTTGATTTCCTAATAGCTATACTTCCACAAGAGAACAGCTACGAAAAATCAAAATAATATTTTGATAGAAAATTGGGTTGAATAGTACTTCAAACAGTGTAAAAAAAGCATGTTCTACTTAATCTAGGACATTTTTTATTTTTTTTTTGTGGAGACCCAGGATGTCACTCGGTTGTCTAGGTTGGAATGTAGTGGTGCAGTGGAGCTCACTGCAAGCTCAAACTCATGGGGTCAAGCAATCCTCCAGCTTCAGCTTCCTAAATAGGTGGGACTGTAAACATGTGCCACTACACCTGGCTAATTTTTAAATTTTTATAGAGACAAAGTCTCGCTTTGTTGCCCAGCCTGGTATCAAAATCCTGGCCTCAAGCAATCCTCCTGCCTCAGCCTCTTATAAGAGTGCCAGATCACAGACATAAACCATGGCACCTTTCGACTTCTTATTCTTTTAATATGTTATTTATATTAAGTTCCCCAAAAGCAAAACTAATTACTACCTTATCTTTGGCCTCAGGCAGTGTGAGTTCTCTAGGTTCTAAAAATGCTATTTCTCGAAAAGGTGGAGCACATCTGACGACATCTGGTACATAGTGCGTGTGAAACAGTGGCGGCATTGAGTATCTTCGTTCACCTGATAAAGGCACTATCTGGTTAACTACAGTTGGTTCTTGGTGGGGTGAATGGAAACGCTGACGTTTACCGTCAAGAGGAAGATTTTTTTCATCGCTTAATCTCCTGAAAACAAGCAATATACCTTAGTGATTAAAGATAAAACTCTTAATAACAAATAAAAAACAATTAAAAATACATAAATATGATAACATAATGAAAATATTATGTTTTTTTCCAGTACAACCATATTATTAGATCTATAGGGATCATAAAAATAATCATTTTCAGTACAAGAAATGCCCCTTAACACCTAGAAAAAATAAGTAGTTAGCAATGCATCCAGAAAAAATAAATTGTATGTATGTATACATCAGGGTTAGTTTCCTGCATTTGAATCACCCCAGTGTTTCATCTCGGCAATGAAAACTTTGTAGGAAAATTTCTACTTATAGAATTACTAAGAATAAAAGATTCAAACAGTAACATAAGGAAGATAAGATTAAGTGAGCTGAGTGCGACATATAAAAAGGGCTCTCTGAATATACCTATGTTCTGGTTCATCAGTAGGAAAGAAGATACTCTTTTTTTTGTTTGTTTGTTGTTTTTGAGAGGAGGTCTTGCTCTATCACCTAGGCTGGAGTGCAATGACAAGATCATACCTCACTGTAGCCTCCAACTTTAACTCTTGGGCTCAAGTGGTACTCCTGAATCAGCCTCCCAAGTAGCTGGGACGATAGGCACACACTAACAAGTCTGGCTTTTTTTTTTTTTTAAGTAGAGGTAAGGGTCTCCTGGCTTACTCAACCCTCCCATCTCAGCCTCCCAAAGTGCTGGGATTACAGGCATGAACCACAATGCCCAACCAGAGACATTTACCTTTTAAAAAGCTACAAAGACACTGCAATACTAAGGAAATTTGAAAACAGATTACATTTCAGAGAAAATCCTATTAACCACAAATTTAAAATAAATGTACAGTAGAGCCTCCACAGTTGACCACCTCCCTACATTGATCACCTCCTTGATTTAATTTTCATGGACCAGACATGCACCACATGTAGGTATCAATACAGTAGGCCTAATGCCTTATGTCACCACTTCCATATGTTGACTAGTTTATTTAAGTGCCTTGGGTGACCCAGTTATAAAGGTTCTACTGTATTTTGGTTACATAAGAGACTATCCTTCTTTTTAAAAGGAATAAACTCATATGCTTTAGATAAAGTAAAATGATGTCAACAACTTTCTTCTGCTTGGTTCAGGAAAAAAAAGCATAAGGATAAGAAAGAAAGCAGCAGAGAGAATCAAAAGTAGCTAAACTTTGACGAATCTCAGCAAAAGGCAAACATGCTCACTGTATTGTTCTTTAATTTTTCTGAAGGTTTCAAATTTTTCAAAATATATAGTCAAGGAAAAAATAATTAAAAACTAAATATTTGTTCGGGAAAAGACTTATGTCATTGATATATTAAATTGTTCATTTATGACCTAGAAAATGGCTTAATTCCTTTTAAGCCCTAAATTTCCAAGGGTCATTGCAACCTGAAGGTTTTCATTATCATAAATATTCCTTTGAGATTATGCTAATTCCTCTTTCCTCTCTCCTAAACAGATCCACAAAGGAACTGAAACTGCTACTCATGAGTAAAGGTGCACTGTGCTAAATGGGTATGTTTAATATTCTTAAATATAAAAATAATTTAGAGATATACATGTTGAATATCTTCTGAGAATATCAATTTTAATTTTTAAAGTTCTTACAACAATGCCCAACACACAGTGATTAATAATTCTTAACTAGTGTTATTTTGTCTTTATTTTATAGCACCTTGTTCACTGATAGTATTATTTTTATTTCAACAGAAAATGCATGGAATCTCCATATAGGTTTCTTGGTTTGTTTGTTTTTTTTTAAAGACAGAGTCTCACTTTGTAGCCCTCGGTAGAGTGCCATGGTGTCACAGGTCACAGCAACCTCCAGCTCTTGGGCTTAGGCAATTCTCTTGCCTCAGCCTCCCAAGTAGCTGGGACTACAGGCGCCCAACACAACCTCCAGCTATTTTTTGTTGTCGTTGTTGCAGTTTGGCAGGCACTGGGTTCGAACCCACCACCCTCAGTATATGGGGCTGGTGCCCTACCCACTGAGCCACAGGCACTGCCCTCTATATAAGGTTTTTAAGTAAACTCAGTATCTTCCACAAAATTGCCCAATGTTATTTTAACAACTACCTCTCAAGTGCTATTATAATTATTTTGTAATAAATGATTTTCCTTTAATTAAATAGGTTAATATTAATTGGCTCCTGCTTGACAAAGCTTCATGCTACATAGAAATTTTCATTATAGTAATGTTTATCGGTGGCACCCATAGCTCAGGGGTAGGGTGCCGGCCACATATACCAAGGCTGGTGGGTTCGAACCCACCACAGGCCAGCTAAATAATGACAACTGCAACAAAAAAAATAGCTGGGCGTTGTGGCAGGTGCCTGTAGTCCCAGCTACTTGGGAGGGCGAGACAAGAGAATAGCTTAAGCCTGAGTTGGAGGTTGCTGTGAGCTATGATGCCAGGAGGGTGACATACTGAGACTGTCCCAAATAAAATAATAATAATAACAATATTTATCATGGAACTCTACCTTCAGATAATCAAAAGAAAAATGTATAGTAAATTTACATGAAAGGAAATGTTATGAAGTGAACTGAAATCCCCTGAAATTCAAATGTTAAAGTCCTAAGCCCCAGTACCTTAGAATGTGACTGTATCTGGAGGAAGGGCCTTTTATAAGGTAATTCGATTAAAATGAGTTGTTTAGGATGAACCCTAACCCAATATGACAGGTATCCTTAGAAGAAGAGATTTAGATATAGAAACCAGAGGCTCACACCTGGATTCCTAGCACTCTGGGAAGCCGAGGTGGGTGGACTGCCTGAGCTCATGGGTTTGAGACCAGCCCAAGCAAGAGAGAGACCCTGTCTCCAAAAATAGCTGGGTGATGTGGGGGGTGCCTATAGTCCCAGCTACTTGGGAGGCTAGGGCAAGAACATCACTTGAGCCCAAGAGTTTGAGGTTCCCTGAGCTATGATGCAACAGCACTATACCAAAGTTGACAAAGTGAGACTCTGTCTCGGAAAAAAAGAAAGAAAACAGACAGAGGAACAACCATATGAGGACAGAGAGAAGATAGCCAGCTACAAGCCAACAAGAGAGCCTCCAAAGACATCCACCCTGCTGACATCTTATCTTGGAATTTTAGCCCCCATAATTGTGAGAAAATAAATTTCTGTTCCTTAAGCCTCCTAGCCTTTGGTGCTTTGTTACAGCAACCCTAGCAAATGAATACAGAAGGCCATCTGATTTAGTTAAAAATCTAAATTAAAAAGTAGTTTTCTGAAGTAGTTTCCTAAAACATATAATAACGTCAAGAACAAATCAGTAAGATATAACTTTTAAAATACGTAAAAATTTTAAAATTCTGTGATTAATTTGATCCCATAGGTACCAGAAAACAAAACTTAGGACATAGTGTCTATATAATTGTAATACAAGATACTGTACACAATTCTCAGAAACACAAAATTTTCTTTTAAAATAATTGAAAAGTACTTACTTCCTTCCTCGAAATAATGGAGAAGTTGAGGTCTGTATTGGACTGACATTTCCATATGTCAGCTGCTGTAATGACACAGCTCTAGACAAACTATCAAAAACAAATAACAGTGGTAATATACATTATTAATATATACTATTTTCCTAAAAACAAATACTAATTTCTGAAAAACTTAGCATTTCACCAGTCAAAAGAAACAAGAAGTGAGGACATTTTCTCTACCTTCAAATGCTTCATACAGGTAAGGTTTATGTTAAATAGGTAACTAAATTTAGCAACAATATGGGCCAAAATATTCTATCACCATACTTACTCTGCATTCTGAAAGTTGAATTGCGCATCTATAAGTTGCTGGTGTGAATAAAGAGCTGGTGACAAGGTGAAGAAGTTACTATGTTGTTGATGGTTTGGAGAGAAGGGTGGGCGACCCAATATTGAGTTTGGGAACATGCTCGTGTTCACTGAAAGTGAACATGTATTCTTCTACCTAGGATAATTTTAAAAGATAATACTCAATTATTATAGCTTAAAGATACTGAACTCTTCCATAACTCTTGTATACAATTTAAAACAATTACAAATTGTTACAAATTTCATTTGCAAAGTTATTTTTTAAAGTTTAAAGAGCTCTCCTAAATTCCACTGTAGATAACAATAAAAACTTAATAATAGTGAATTCTAAATCTAAATTAACCACATTATTCAAATGGCCAGATTTATGCATATTCCTTTTGGGTGGGGGGAGACAGAGGTTTACTCTGTTGGCCCAGGCTGGAGTGTCTTGGCATTGGCCTAGCTATTAGAAACCTCAAAGTCCTGTATTCAAGTGAACCTCTTCAGTCACTCAAGTAGCTGGGATTATAGGCCCACGCCACAACATCCAGCTAATTTTTTCTATTTTTAGCAGAGACCATGTTTCATTCTTGCTCAAGCTGGTCTTTAACTCAACTTGGCCTCCCAGAGTGCTAGGATTACAGGCATGAGGCACTGCTCCTGGCTCACATTCCTAATTCTTTGATGAATTTACCCTAATACCACATAAGCAAATCTTCTAGAAATCAAGTTACCACCACATACTCTGATAGAAAACACTCAAGAGAGATTTAATGTAATCCCACATTTCATTCTTACATTTATTCTCAATCCAATTTATACAAAGGGCCATTGTCCAACCTGCAGGCTGCACGTAGATTATCTGAGGACTATTTTCGTTATCTGTGTCACATATCACAAAAAGTAGGCAGACTTTTGTCTTTCATTAGTGTTTTTGCATTTAATTTGTGGCCCAAAACAACATTTCTGCTTCTAATGTGTGACAGAGAAAAAAAAGGTTGGACACCCCTGGATCATAAGCCATTACATGACAACCTGATTGCTAGGATTTAGATCTCTCAAATCTAATTAAATAAGAGAAGGAATCTTTTGCCTAACAATTTACAAAATTCTGAGATTCTCCTTAAAGCCTACATAACTTACAGAAAAGATTTCTAATAAAAGAGGGCTCTGTTCCACAACAAAAGTGAAAAAACTATATAAAAAGCAATCAGAATATCTATCTAAGCAAGAGATTAGATATTTATTCTTTGTGATAACTGATACAGAGAAGCTATAGTCTTACAAAGGGTAAGAAACGACAAAAAATTAAAACAAGGATTACGTAAAGTTCACAAAGTAAAAATAGACCTACAGTTTTTGTACAGTTTTTCCTCCATCCTGTGGAATGAAGCCTTCTTCTATTACAAATCTTGTATATAGATTACGCGGACTTTGAGGAGACTATCAGAATTTCATAAACTGTTAGGTAATGCAAATTCCTTTCTTAAAACAAGCCATTAGAAAACTCTTTTATGGAAAAAATGAGAGATAAAACTACATACTATGGTAACAAGAATATCTATACCTAAAAGAATGAAAGTTACTACATACAGTATTATAGTAACAAGAGAACCTATAACTAGCAACAGTTGGGAGCCCACAAAGTCACGCTAGCTACCTGATCAACCCACAATGAAGCCCATCCACACTTAAAGCTTTCAATTAGACTTACAGTACTTCTCATTTGAAATAGATATCCATGGTGGTGGGGGGTGATGGCTCACACACTATAATCCCAGCACTTTGGAAGGCTGAGGTGGGAGGATAACTGGAAGCTAAGAGTTCAAGACCAGCCTGGGCAAAATATAGTGACCTCATCCCTACAAAAATTCGCTGGACATGGTAGTATGTACCTCCAGTGCTAGGTACCTGGGAGGCTGAGGCAGGTGAATCACCTAAGCCCAAGAGTTCCAAGCTACAATGAGCTATGATTACACCACTGTATTCCACGCTGAGCAACAAAGCATGTCTGTGTCTCCAAAATATGAACTAATTAAATTAAAATGACATCCATGGATCACAAGAAAAAAAAAAAACTAGGAATAAACAGAAACAAGGCCAGAAATAAAAGAACACCTATACACACAAAAAAAAATTTCTGAATAATGAAAAAACACTGCATATATAGGACAAAAATATGCCATTTAAAAAGAAAAGGCTCTTGGAAAATCTAAAAGTGAAAGTAGAATTAACCAGGAGAAAGTTAAAAGGTAACACTGAATAAAATTGTAATAGAAAGAACAGAAAGGAAAAGTCAGTAGAGGCAAGAAAGAGACAGAGCCACAGACAATCAAACTATATGGTCCAACATCCAACATTGTAATTGAATGTTCAGAAAGAACACAGAAAATACAGAGGACATTACTAAATACATAAAATAAGAAAATGTCCAGAACTAAAAGATACCAATCCCCAGACTGAAAGGATCTAATGAGTTACTAGCACAGTAAAAAAAGATACATATCTAGCCCTATTATGGCAGAATTTCAGAATATCAGGAAAAAGTTTCTAAGATATTCCAAAGGGGGGAAATGTTATAAAGGGCTAGAAATCAACATAGCATTGGACTTCTTAATAGCACAAGACAAGGACAAATGCCTTCAAAGCTCTGAGGAAAATACTCTCAAGCTATAATTCTATACCTAGTTATACTATCAATGCAAGGTAGAATAAAACCATTTTTAGACATGTAGGATATTTCAAAACAAAAGTAAAGCTGAGGGGGTGGCACCTATGACTCAGTGAGTAGGGCGCCAACCCCATCCATATACCAAGGGTGCCGGGTCCAAACTCGGTCCCAGCCAAACTGCAATAAAAGATAGCTGGGCATTACGGCAAGCACCTGTAGTCCCAGCTACTTGGGAGGCTGAGGCAAGATAACTGCCTAAGTCCAAGACCTGGAGGTTGCTGCAAGCTGTGATACTCTACTGAGGGCAATAAAGTGAGATTCTGTCTCAAAAAAAAAAAAAAAAAAGTCAATCTAGGCTGGGTGTGGTGGCTGGTGCCTGTAATCCTAGCACTCTCAAGGCAAAGGGAGGTAGATTGCTTGAGCTCAGGAGTTAGAGACCAGCCTGAGCAAGATCAAGACCCTGTCTCTAAAAAAATTAAAGAGGAGGGGAGGGGAAGGGATGGGAGGGGAGAAAAGGAGAGGGGAGGTGTAGGAGGGGAGAGAAGGAGAGGAGAGCTAGAAAAAGGGGAGATCTAGCCAGGTGCAGTGACTCATGCCCATAATCCTAGTACTTTAGGAGACTGAGATAGGTGGACCACTTAAGGCCAGGAGTTGGAGGTCAGCCTGAGCAACATAGCAAGACCCTGTCTCTATAAAAAATAGAAAAATTAGCCAGGCCTGGTAGTATACACATACCAGTAGTCCCTGCTACTGGGAAGCTGAGGCAAGAGAATCACTTGAGCCCAGGACTTGGGAGACTGCAGCTGCCACTGCATTCTAGCCTAGGCAATGGTGGAGGGGCAGGGGAGAAGTAGGAGGAAAGGAGAGGAGCGAGAGAAGGAAGAAGGGAGGAAGGTAGGAAGAAATCCACTGAAAGACAGTAACAGAGTAAATTCTCCCAGACAATGGAGGGGAAGCTAACAGCTCAAATTAGAATAGTAGGATGGAGGGCTTCAAGATAGCCAAGGGAAAAGAATTAACTAGTAGGTTACCTGATATATGTGACCATAGAGAGAAATTCTGCTAACAGAGCAGAAATCATTATAGATATACAAAAAAGCAGTTACTTAAAAATAAATTACTAAGCCACAGGGAAAAAACACTCAAAAGGTAACATAACAAAGGAAATAAAATCAGTTACCTACCCATTTTTACAATAACATAAACATTGAATACACTCATACAAAAATGTCATATTATGTAGAATTTATTATTTATTATACAGTAGAACCTAAGTGAATACCTCCTTAAACTGACCTAATTTTCATAGACCAGACATGCACCAAATGCCCCTATCAGTACAGAGGCCCAGTTCCTTATGCTGACTACCTCTGTATATTGACCAGATTATTATTATTATTATTTTTTTTTTTGAGACAGAAGTCTCACTTGGTCACCTTGGTAGAGTGCTGTGGCATCATAGCTCACAACAACCTCAAACTCTTGGGCTCAAGTGATCCTCTTGCCTCAGCCTCCCAAGTAGCTGGGACTACAGGTGTCCACTACAACACCCAGCTATTTTTTTAGAGACAGGGAGACGGAGTCTCATTCTGGCTCAGGCTGGTCTCAAACTCATGAGCTCAGGCAATCCACCCACCTCAGACTCCCAAGTGCTAGAATTACAGGAGTGAGCCACCATACCCATCCTGCTGACCAGTTTGTTACAGTCCCCTGAGTGGCCAACTTACAGAGGTGCATTTACTTATACAGTACATGTATTATGTTATATATTTATGTTTATATATAATAATTTTTGACTGTACATACACTGGAGGATGAAAGAGGGTACAAAAAGTACTAAATCCTCAATTTCAGTAAACATAAATCAAAGGAAATGAGCTAAAGAAGCTTTATAAACAAGCAAAAATAACACCTAGGCAGCTAAAAAAATTAAAGTGGTTACCTTTGAAGATTAAGACTAGGAGGATTAGAAAAACTAAAACTAAGAGAGACAAAAAAAGAGAAAAAGATCTGGAAAGAAACTAGTAAACGACTAACAAACTTTACTGGTTTTTTCTTTTCTTTTTTTTTTTTTTGAGACAGAGTCTATGCACCCTTGGTAGAGAGTTGTGGCATCACGGCTCACAGCAACCTCAAACTCTTGGGCTTAGGTGATTCTCTTGCTTCAACCTCCTAAGTAGCTGGAAGTACAGGCATTTGCCACAACACCTGGTTATTTTTTTTTTTTTTTTTGGTTGCAACTGTCATTGTTGTTTAGCAGGCCAGAGTCGGGGTCAAACCCGCCATGTGCAGTGTATGTGGCTGGCCAGGACCCTACTCACTGAGCCATGGGCACAGAGCCTTTTCTGGTTTTTTCAATCATGTAAGATTAAAATTTACGGTCAGGCGTAGTGGCTCACGCCTGTAATCCTAGCACTCTGGAAGGCCGGGGCGGGTGGATTGCCTTGAGTTCATAGATTCGAGACCAGCCTGAACAAGAGCAAGACTCCAACTAAAAAAATAGCTGGGCACTGAAGCAGGTGCCTATAATCCCAGTTACTGTGGAGGCTGAGGCAAGAGAATCGCTTTAGCCCAAGAGTTTGAAGTTGCTGTGAGCTATATGACACCATGGCACTCTACCTAGGGCAACTGCTTAAGACTCTGTCTCTAAAACAAAAATAAATAAATGTAAGTACCTTCAATAATCTTGAATTGCCAGATTCAAGACTAGAATGAACCCTCGTTCTAACTTTGCCCAGGTTCATACTTTCTTGGTCTTCTTTTCTCTGCTTCCCTTACCTAACTTCCCATAAAACATAATTCCTACTCCATATGATTTATGAGAAAATGATACTGAATATAATTTGTTGTAACAAATTTGACTTGGTATTTCATTTTGTTGGATGCTATAAATATAATCAATAGAAAAAAAATGTGTATCCAGAAAAACTAGAATTTAAAATGTTCTATTTTCAGTTTTATTTAAATCAGTTCATAGTTAAAAGTTTAGAGACACTTTTAATTTATACCTATAAATAATATCCTGTATTCTGCCTCTGCAACCAAATACAGTCCTATACTCTGTGCATTTGGATCTGAAGACCCAAAATGACATAACAACCCAGGCCTCACCTTGTTTCTATCCCATTACAAGGTGAAATTCAAACTAAGAATAAGTCAAAAGATGTCTTGTGACTCAGAACTACTCTACCAAGTTAACAAAATTATCCCAAACTTAAAAGTTTAGAATGATTCCACAGCAGTATACTCTAGGGCAGATATCCAGTTTATCCTACTTGCCTACTCCAAATTCCCAAATAAGGATCGAATCTTTTAGAGTCCCTCCAAAACAAATAGCTATAAGGAGAATTTTAGCTCTCAAATAGGGCTCTTAACCATGCCAGCCTTCAAGTGGGGAGAATCATTCTTAGGGCATTTAATCAATGAATAGCATTCATTCAATGCTCACCAATATAGGTATCCTGAATAACCACCTAGAACAGTAATTTTCAACTGATATGCCATGAGAGAATGTTAGATATGCCACAAAAATTTTTAAGGATCATTAATTAAATTACTTTCAAAAGAAATTCAAGGCTCGGCACCTGTGGCTCAAGTGGCTAAAGCGCCAGCCACATACACCTAAGGTGGAGGGTTCGAATCCAACCTGGGCCTGCCAAACAACAATGACGGCTGCAACCAAAAAATAGCCAGGCGTTGTGGCGGGGTGCCTGTGGTCCCAGCTACTTGGGAGGCTGAGGCAGGAGACTCACTTGAGCCCAGGAGTTGGAAGTTGCTGTGAGCTGTGATGCCACAGTACTCTACCCAGGGGGACAGCTTGAGGCTCTGTCTCAAAAAAAAAAGAAATTCAAAGCACAATAAGTATATTCTTTTTTAACTTGTCAAAATCAACACAATTTAAGTGTGTTGCAGAAGTTTTTCTATAGGTTCAAGTGTGCCGGGACATAAAAAAGGTTGAAAAACATTGATCCAGAGATAAGAAAGTAAATGAAAAGTCCATGAATTTCAATTCCTTTCTTAATACATCTCGACATTGATTTTGATGAAAATAGAAATGACACCAAAACAATAATCTATCATAAACAATATAATCATTTTTTAAACAGATCAGAGTTTCACAGAATAAAATCCAGCAAAACTAACTATTACTATACCAGAGTTAAGTGGGCCTCCACAAAATTTTAAATCTTTGTTTTCTTTTTATTTTGAATGAAGGGCTTCTTCTCTAAGTAGAGATGAGCTATACAAAACTAGTCCAAATTAACTGTGGTAGCAGGTGTGACAAATTTTATGACAGAGGAATAAAATCCAGAAATTGGCAGTATCCCATTTTCCTTACCTTAAAAGTTAACAGTTTCTCAGTCTGTACTCAACTATATAGATTGAGCTAATTTTGAAATGTTGTACAACAAAACAGTCGGACTGTTTCGTACCTAACAGAGAGAACCATAAAGATTGCTTCCTAACTGAATGGACCCAATGGGAAATTATACAGGCTTATTTGTAAATAACTATACATAAAAAGAGATAGTAACCGACAAAATTATTATTATTACAAAATAATTCCTGGCAACACGTACAGTATTTGGGCTAGTAACTTGGAACCTGGAACTTCTGTCCTCAATTTGACTTCTCCTCCAATAAACTAGCGAATACTTAAGGTTATACAATACCTTCATAAGGATTTATTGAAAAGCAAAATCTACCTAGCATAAAAACCAGAACTGTACTGGTTAAACTAAGTTATTTGTCTACTATGTCCAAATATCTCTGAACCCTGAAACCCACTTCTTTTCTCCACAATACAAAAGTCCAATTCCTACATCCTGCTCAACCATTGCCAAAACCACCTTCAGTTTTTAAACAAATCTTTCCTTTTTCTTTTTCTTAAGAATTAAATTCCTGGAACTGAATCTAAGTGATATAACTCAAATGTTCGTCACTACCACTGAGACGGCAATGACTGAAGTATGCTTCTTTATATAAAATGTTACACCGCACATAAATATATATAGGGCAAAACGGATAAAGTAACAGTGACAAAAATCAGGTCTGACAAACTAATTTTTAATGGCATTTGTACTAAGGAGACAAATGAATGCCAGGAGGTTCCTGACCTAAAAGGGACTGAACTACTTCTTGGGTCAATTCTGTGCTGTGTAGCAAAAGTCATCTCTGCAGTACTAAGCAGCATAGTTATGTTGGAGCTTCAGGGTCTTTACTATTGGCCTAATTTCCTTCAACTACTATAACTTTTTCTGTTACAGTTCTAGCCCAACATTTTTTCATGAGTATTTGTATTTTGCAGAATCTCTGTGCCTATATAACATGTTAAAAAAAAAAAAAGAATTAAATTCCATCAAAACGTCAAACAAAGAATCTAGTAACATAGTCCCAAAGGGGCATTTCTTAAATGACTGACAAACGGCCTGTTTCACAAGGAACTCATCTGTTGCTGGACCTTTCAGATACAACTTGGGCCAGTCACACCAACTAAGTAATGTTACCATTACTGGCTACTAATCAGTACAAACTAAAAGCCTCCGTGCTGTTAAACAGTGTATGTTAAATGCCTGGTAGTACTGAATCAGACAATACGAAGGTATTTACAAAACTAGCATGTCACCTGAAAAATAACATAAATTTAGTGACGAGTTATGATCTCTTTCTTCCCAAATCATACACAACGCATCCGTTAACAAGTTGTCAATTTAGCTTGAGTATTACAATTTCTTTTTGTTTCTTCTCTGTTCACTCTAACAGCAAATAATTATTTTAAACAAAGAACTGGAAAATAAAACAAGGAATTTAGACAACCCAGAAATTGCTGGACACAGAAACCACTCGTGCTCTTATCTAGAGAGCCGAAGATCCTATTTACAAAGGTTAAACGAGAAAAGGGAATACAACTATCAGATAGTCTCAACCTCTGTGTTTTCCCATAAAGTGGAATACGGAGAAAATTTCACGCCATTTAATTAAATGACTTAAAGACAAATGCGTTTTTAAATTGTTAATTAATCCAGATATTTACCTTCGTTCTTCACCACCCTTTGAAACACCATGCAGGAATCCCAAGACACTCTTCCTCTTTGGGTCCCGGACAGAGGACGCAGGAAGGGGGCGGGAGACGGGGGAACAGGATGCAGGGAAGACAAAACGAGTGAGGAAAGTAAGCGATCCTAGGATTCTTCACTAAGTATAGTAGCCTGGGGGGCCGCCGTAAGTCTGGGATATCTAAGAGATAATGCCGGGACCTCCCACGGAAAACAAAACACTACAGTTTCAGAAAGTTTCCCGCGCCCCGCCCCCGACTTGGCCTACACTGGTACGTCCCTCCTCTAAACTCCCAAAACTTGCAAGTGTCGTTGGGGAACGGCTAAGCAGGGCCTACCAGCACTGCCAGCCCAAGAGCTCCAGGCCCGAGCGGCGGCGACAGTCGGGCGTGCTCGGTCGCAGCTTTCTCCCGAGCCAAAGGAGGTAGTGGTGACCCGCGGTGACCCGCGGGAAGGCTAGGCCCAGCGACAGCTCTGGCTTTCGATCCAAAGCTCGGGCGCGGCTGCCAGGGGAGGAGCAACACAAGAAAAGGCAGAGACTGTAAGGGTGTGGAAAGTTGGGGGCGGTGGCGAAAAAGCGGAAGACTTAAAAAGTCGCCGAAAAAGCGGCGTACAGAACCCTGTCTGAGAACCCCGGAAGATCGACATGACCCGGATGAGAATACCCACCCGGGAGGAAGAGGTCACACTTCCGGCATCCACCTTGCCCCCGCCTAAGCGCGCTCTGCTCAAGTGCGCAGGCGCAGGACTACTCAGCTCGGCCCGGGCTGAAGTCTCCGCGGCTGCTGGCTCTAGTTGGGAAGAGACAAAGTACTGAGCTGAGTCGCGTGGAGCGTGCGGTCGGCGGCGAGCTGTGTCTGGGCACGTTGTGCTGGAGCTTACAGGCGGCTGCTCTTGTTCTGATAAACCCTTTCTAGCAGTCCTTCGTCTGTCAGCGGAGTGGCTGGTACCCAGAGAAGTTCTTCCTGAACAGTTTTCCCCTACTCCTCTCCACCGGATCAGTATTAAGCTTTATTTGTTGGTTTTTTTATCCAGGAAACTAAGAAATGTGTTGGAATGAAAATGCGTATTTATCTCTAAAGACCGAACTCAGCGCCCTGTCCGTAGTAGGTAGCATTCAAATCACTGATTCGGCGACTATTTATTGGTATTTCTTCTTGAGTGAGCTTTAATAGTTTGTGGAGCTATATAAATTGTTTTATTAGTGCAAATCTGTTAACAGCATTTTTTTGTTTTTGAGACAGTCTTAACTATGTCGCGCTCGATAGAGCTCGACAGCTCACAGCATCGTCCAACTCTTGGACTTAAGCGAGTCTCTTGCCTCAGCCTCCCAAGTAGCTAGGACTACAGGCGCCCTCCACATTGCCCAGCTATTTTTTGGTTGTAGTTGTTTGGTACGTCCGGGCTGGATTCGATACGGACAACTCCTGTGTATAAGACTGGCGCCCTACCCGCTGAACTACAGGCCGCTGAGCCTGTTAACAGTATTTTTAGTTGTCCTTTTAATGCCTGTACACCCGGCCGGGCGGTGGTTCATGCCTGTAATCTTAGCTCTTGGGAGGCAGCGACCCGTGGATTGCCTGAGCTGAAGGATTCGAGACCAGCCTAACCCAGAGCAAGACTCCATATCTAAAAATAACCAGGCGTTGTGGCAGGTTCCTGTAGTCCCAGCTACCTGGGAGGCTGAGGCAATAGAATTGCGTGAGCCCAAGAGTTTTGAGGCTGCTGTGAGCTATGACACCACGCACCCTACCAAAGGCGACAAAGTGACACTCTATCTCAAAAAAATAAAATCAGACCCTCTTATTCCTGCATTTGTAATTTGTGTCATCTTTCTTTTCTCCTGATCAATCTGGCGAGAGGGTTAGCAGCTTTACACATCTCAAAGCCTGCTTTTGCTTTCTTGGATTTTCTCTGTTTTCTGTTTCATTGATTTATGCTTTTATGTTTATTATTTCCTTCTAGTTTAACTGATATTTTCTAGTTTCTTAACTCAAACTGAAGTCATTAGAGATCTCCTTTGTACTTTAAGCATTTGGTGAGATAAATCCCTCTACTGCTTCACTCATGGTTTTTGGTTTTTTGTTGTTTGGGGGCGTTTTTTTGAGACAGTTTCATTCTGTAGCCCTGGGTAGAGTGCTGTAGCATCATAACTCAGAGCAACATCAAACTCTTGGGTTCAAGCAATCCTCTAGCCTCAGCCTCCCAAGTACCTGGGACTACAGGCTCCGGAACTAAGCAGGGATAGTTTTTCTATTTTTAGTAGACACACGTCTAGATCTAGCTCAAGCTGGTCTTGAATTCCTGATCTCAAGCAATCCACCTGCCTCAGCCTCCCAGAGAGCTAGGATTACAGGCCTGAGGCACTACGCTGGCCTAAGGCAAAAATTCATAACAAAATTATAGCCATTGTTATTTCACAATATATAAAAAAAGATAATACATTATGACCAAATAGGGGCTTATCCCAGGAATATATTAATAATTCACCTAAAGACTAAAAGAAAAACCATATGATCATCTCAAGAGATGTAGCAAAACATTGGATGAATTCAATATCCATTCCTAGGATTACAAGGAAACTTCCTCAATAAGGTAGAGAGCATCTGTAAGAAACATTACACTTAATGGTGATGAACTGAAAGCTTTCACCCTAAGATCAAGAAAAAAGAGGCTTGGCACCCATTGCACCATGGTTATGCTGCCAGCTACATGCACCCAGGCTGTCAGGTTCTACCTGCTAACATTGACAACTGCAACAAGAAAATAGCCGAGTATTGTGGCAGGCACCTGTAGTTCCAGCTACTTGGGAGGCTGAAGCAAGAGAATTGCCTAAGCCCAAGAGTTTGAGGTTGCTGTGAGCTGTGCCATCACAGCACTCTACCAAGGGCATCATAGTGAAACTCTGGCTCAAAAAGAAAAGAGAATTTCTGCTTTCACCACTTCTAACATTGTACTATGGATTTAACCTGTGCAAAAAGCAAGAAAAAGAGAAGGCATTCATATTAGGAAGAAGTAGAACTGCCTTTATTTGTAGGGGACTTGTTGAAAATCCCAGAAAATAGGGCTGGACATGGTGGCTCATGCCTATAATCCTACTACTCTGGGAGGCTGAGGCAGGTGGATTGCTTGAGCTCAGGAGTTAGAGACCAGCCTGAGCAAGAGTGAAACCCCACCTCTACTAAAAATAGAAAAACTGAGGCAAGACATGCTTGAACCCAGGAGTTTGAGGCTGCTATGAGCTATGATGCCATAGCACTCTACCGAGGGTGACAAAATGAAACTCTGTCTCAGAAAAAAGAAAAGAAAATTCCACAAAATCAACTAAAAGCCATCATTAATAGATGAGCGAGACTACAAGTTATAAAATCAATATGCAGAATTTAATTGCAGGTCGGGGATGGTGGCTCACGCCTGTAATCCCAACACTCTGGGAGACCAAGGCAGATGGATTGCCCTGAGCTCACAGGTTCCAGACTAGCCTGAGCAAAAGTGAGACCTCATTTCTAAAAATAGCTGGTAGGGGTGGCGCCTGTGGCTCAGTAAGTAGGGCACCAGCCCCATATACTGAGAGTGGTAGGTTTGAACCTGGCTCCAGCCAAACTGCAACAACAAAACAAACAAACAAAAAAAGCTGGTGGACACCTACAGTTCCAGCTACTAGGGAGGCTGAGGCAAGAGAATCACTTGAGCACAAGAATTGGAGCTTGCTCTGAGCTATGATGCCACAGCACTCTACTTAGGGCAACAAAGTGAGACTCTCAAAAAAAGAAAAGAAAAGTACCATTTCTTGACATGAAATGAAGTTCAAATTTCATTGTCCATAAATAATGTTTTTTTTAAAAAGGAGAGAACTTAATTGCAATTGTATTAGCAATGAACAATCTAAGATTGAAAATACCAGGTGGCACCTGTGGCTCAAGGAGTAGGGCGCCAGCCCCATATACCAGGGGTGGCAGGTTCAAGCCCGGCCCCGGACAAAAATGAAAAAAAAAAGAAAGAAAGAAAAGAAAATACCATTTACAACAACAAAAACATCTAAGCTGAGTGCAACAGCATGAGCCTATAGTCTCAGCTACTCAGGAAACTGAAGCAGGGTTGCTTGAGCTCAGGAGTTCAAGGCCAATCTGGGCAAAATAGCAAGACCCCATCTCTAAAACAAATATGTATATATACACACACATTTGTGAACTTGGGTTGGGCATAGATTTCTTCGGTAAATACCAAAAGCACTTACAAGAAAAAAGGGATGAACTGGACTTTATCAAAATTAGGTGCTTTTGATCAAAACTCACTATTAACAGAATGAAAAGATAATACCATAGCAGATATTTGAAAATCACATATCTGATCAAGAATTTATATTTAGAAAGCATACATTTAAAAACTGTCTTACCTCAATAATTAGCCCAATAAAAAAATCAGCAAAGATTTTAAGAGATACTTCACCAAAGAAGCCATATGGATGACAAACATGTGAAGAAATAATACAACAGTCATTAAAGAAATACAAATTAGGCTCAGCACAGTGGCTCACACCTGTAATCCTAGAACTCTGGGAAGGCTAAAGCAGGAGGATCCCTTGACCTCAAGAGTTTGAGACCACCCTGAGCAAGAGTGAAACCCCCTATTTCTACTAAAACTAGAAAAATTAGTTGGGTGTAGTGGCACACATCCATACTCCCAGCTATTTAGGAGCTGAGGCAGGAGGACCATTTGAGCCCAGGAGTTTTGAAGTTGCTGTGAGCTTGGCTGAGGCCATAGCTCTCTAGCCTGGGGCAACAGAGTGAGACTCCATCTCAAAACAAAACCAAAAGCAAAAGCAAGCCGTCAAAAAGAAGAAACCTATTCCACATTGCATGTTGAATGGATTGCATGCCTGACTTTGTAACTTACTATACCAGTCATTTGGAAATAATTAGTTCATTAACTTATACAGATCCTCCAAATGTTGACACATTTTATCCAACATTGTCCAAAAAAATAACATTTGTGCAGGGCACAGCACATGTAATCCTAACACTTGGGATTTGTGCTGAGGCATCTGGATTGCTTAAACTAAGCAGTTGAGACCAGCCTCAGCAAGAGCCAGATCCCATCTCTACTACAAATAGAAAAATTAAACAGGCATTGTGGTGGATACCTTTAGTCTCAGGTACTCAGGAGGCTCAGGCAAGAGGATCACTTAAGCCCAAGAGTTTGAGGATTTGGGGGAACTTCATTTGGGAGGACTCCATTTGCAACAAACTGTTGTGTACTCAAACTAATCTAAAGACAGAGGTGACCCACTGCACAAGGAGGCCAACGTGAGGGGCCCAACTCTTTTGATATTGGCAGTTTCACTCTTTATCAGTAGATATCCTTTCAGTCTGGGTAGAGGCTTGTCCTACATAAATGGAGTGAGCATCTAAAGTTCCATAATGGGCTCCTACTACCATAGGAGCTGCTGGCTCAGGACAGGGCCTTTGTAGAGTTCTTGTGCACATCCACCAACACGGAGGAACAAGCCTCAGAGGACAACAGGATGATGGGCAGCAGCTGTCCAGGAAAAGAGGCGCAACAGATGGAGAATGGCATGTTCATGATGGACACTGTGGGCAGGTGGCCGCAGAGGCAGCTCAGGAGCTCTTCCCCAAGGAATCACCAGCCTTGGCTACCTGAAAATGGGATTATGGGATTAATGAGAACCTCAGGATGTTTTCCTTCAGGGAAAACTTGCTTCCTACTGTCTGCACTTGGTTATGCTATATAGCATCCTGTGGTCAACCATGAGTTTCTTTGAGTGAACCCCCAGTAAGAACCTAATGATAATAGACCCTCTTTTATCTTACTTGCCAGATAGCAGCGGTAACCTAGCAAGTAAGCAAAGCCCTCATATCTAGAATGAAAAGTACATGAAACCCACGTAAAGTGAAATAAGATAATTGCCACTTGCCCACCTCTGGAAAAGGATATCCCTTTATTTTTATTTTATTTTATTTATTTATTTATCTATTTTTGAGGCAGAATCTCACTATGTCGTTCTCGGTAGAGTGCTATGGTGTTCACAGCTCACAGCAACTTCAAACTCTCCAACTTAAGCCATTCTCTTGCCTCAGCCTCCCAATTAGCTGGGACTACAGGCGCTTGCCACAACGCCCAACTATTTTTTTTTATTGTAGTTGTCATTGTTTAGCAGGCCCAGGTGTGTTTGAACTCTCCAGCCCGGGTGTATGTGGCTGGTGCCCTAACCACTGAGCTATGGGCACTAAGCCTGAGGTATCCCTTTAGAAGCAGGTTTAAGTTAAGCCCCTACAAAGTAGGTTTCTGAGAGACTTTCCAGGACCCCAAGGTAAGTACATGTTGCCCCTCCTCCCTTAGATATGGAAGAGTAAAATTGATAGTGGGGAATATGTAGCAGAGAAGGGCCTGGAAGGAAAAAAGGGTACAGATGTTTTCCGTCTCTACAAAACTCCCTTACCCTTTTTAGTTTTGAGAACTAAAACCTAAAACCCTGTCTCAGGCCAGAATTTGGAAGAGGCAGAAGAATGTCTTGTGTTCTTGGAGCCACGGGAGATAACTCAAAGGAATCCTCCTGATGGAGGTCACAAATTTGTCTTAATCTAAGATGGGATTAATCTTGGTGGAGGTCACAGATTCTTTTAGGTAAAGATGGAATGAATCTGGGCAGAGGCCGCAAGACTGTCATAGCCCAAAATGGGATTATGGGATTAATGAGAACCTCAGGATGTTAATTTTTTTTTTTTTTTTTGAGACAGAGCCTCAAGCTGTTGCCCTGGGTAGAGTACTGTGGCATCACAGCTCATAGCAACCTCCAACTCCTGGGCTCAAGTGATTCTCCTGCCTCCCCTGAGACTACAGGCGCCTGCTACAATGCCCAACTATTTTTTGGTTGCAGCCGTCATTATTGTTTGGTGGACCCAGGCTGGATTCAAACCCTCCAGCTCAGGTGTATGTGGCTGGCGCCTTAGCTGCTTGAGCCACAGGCGCCGAGCCAGGATGTTAATATTTTTTATTCAGGAGTCTGCCAGCCTCCTCATTTGCCATCAGATTAATAAACTTCTCTTTCATACTCCTAAAATATATATGTGTGTGTGTGTGTGTATCCCAATAGCATCAGAAGGATATTTATGTATTTGGATGCTGTCAGGACCATAGTGAAGAGACAGGCCTATAATCATAACGTCTATAATCATAACACTTTGAGAGGCTGAGGTAGATAGATTGCTTGAGCTCAGGAGTTCAAGACCAGCCTGAGGAAGAGGAAGATCCTGTCTCTACAAAAAACAGAAAAACTAACTGGGTGTTGTGGCTACTTGGGAGGCTGAGGGAGGCAGGAAGATTGCTTGAGCCCAAGAGTTTGTGGTTATGGTAAGTTATGATGTCATAGCAGTCTACCCAGGGCGACAAAGTGAGACTCTGTATCAAACAAAACAAAAACAAGGTAATGTTATATTTTTTACAAAAGCATTATTTTTTCTTGAAAGTTCAATTTTATCAGTGACAACAAATAGGTGTTTTCCTTGAACTGACAGTTTCACTTTATTTTTTCATCAAAATGTTTGCCAAATATCTAAGTCTGGATGAACAATTTGTCAATAGATCTTTTAATAAAAATGATGTTCCATGATAAAAGCAGCCAGTGCAGCTTGTGACTCACTCCCACAGTGCCTTTCTTAAGAAAGAGCACTTGAGTTCTTGGTATGCAACAGAAGGGCTTCATGAATGCTTCTCATTTTTTCTTTCTTTCTTTTTTTTTTTGCAGTTTTTGGCCAAGGCTGGGTTTGAACCCACCACCTCCAGCGTATGGGACCAGCCCTATACTCCTTTGAGCCACAGTGCCACCCTGCTTCTAATTTTTTCATACAGAATATTTTCAAGCTTGTATTTAAGGGCTGAAATTTAATAATTTATAACTTTCATTGCTTCATTAAGAACATTCTAATGTAGGGTGGCACCTGTGGCTCAATGTGTGAGGCGCCAGCCCCATGTATTGGGGGTGGCGGGTTCAAACCCAGCTCTGGCCAAACTGCAACAAAAACATAGCTGGGCGTTGTGGCAGGCGCCTGTACTCCCAGCTACTCCGGAGGCTGAGGCAAGGGAATCACCTAAGCCCAGGAGTTGGAGGTTGCTGTGAGCTGTGACGCCACAGCATTCTACTGAGGGTAATAAAGTGAGATTCTCTCTCTAAAAAAAAAAAATTCTAATGTAAAAACTGGAATTTTAAAAAATACTGCCAATGAATGGCAGTAAAAACTAAGGACTATTAATTGGTACCAATGGTGTTCAACTGGAAATACTTTGTCCTCATGAGACATCTGGCAACGTCTGGAGATATCTATGATTATCACAAAATAGAGATTAGGTGTTACTGGCGTCTAATAAGTAGAAGCCAGAGATACTGCTAAACGTCTTAACAGTGTATTGATCAGCCCTCCCCCCCCCCAATAATATCCATCCAATGTACCAGGTGATGGATGTGAAGGTTGTTTCTACTGTTTGGCTGTTAGAAATAATGCTACCGTGGGGCTGGGTGCAGTGGCTCACACCTGTAATCTCAGCACTTTGGGAGGCCAAGGCAGGAGGATCTTTTGAGGCCAGGAGTTCAAGACAAGCCTGGGCAACATAGCAAGGACCCATCTCTACAAAAACATTTTAAAAATAGCTGATGTGGTACCACATAACTGTAGTCTCAGTTACGTGGGAGGTGAAGATAGAATTGCTAGAACCCACGCATTGGAAGTTGGTGTGATCTGTAATTGTGCCACTGTATTCCAGCCCGTGTGATAGAGTGAGACTCTTCTCTTAAACCCATTGAAGAAATGGGTGGAGGGAGGGGGATTGGAGGGACCATTTTTGAGGTCTATCTTACAGGGGTACAAGTGAAACTCTCTAAGAGTAGAATCAGAACGTTTTAAAACTATAACTGAGAAAATGACATGAAGGCTGTGTTGATCAGT
>CAUYQV010146320.1:0-25990 GCA_963574575.1 Galagoides demidoff | reverse complement strand
CGCCTGTGGTCCCAGCTACTTGGGAGGCGGAGGCAGGAGACTTGCTTGAGCCCAGGAGTTGGAGGTTGCTATGAGCTGTGATGCCATGGCACTCTACCCAGGGGGATAGCTTGAGGCTCCGTCTCAAAAAAAAAAAAAAGTATTTACTAATACTTTTTTTCTAAATAGATATCTTAAAATTGTAAATGTGTTCTATGCTTTTATTTTTGTGGAAGCAAATGTTTTCACAAGTGAAATATCTTCAAATATATAAGTTGAATCAGGCAAAAACATCATCATATGACTTAGGCTTTAAAAGCATTTTAGGTGATGCTTTTTAGAAATACAACCTGGAACACTTAGACTGTCATTTGCAACATATCATTGTAAATAGTCTATATATTTAATATGTTAATTTAATAAACTCCTATCAAGCCAGATGTAGGGAACAAATCACTATTAGCTATTGTCAAGGCCTCTTTTGGTGAAACGTGCTCTAATATTACTTCAAAGAAGTTCGGGGATTTGGGCGGAGGGGAGGAGTGAGGACTGCTTTTCAGAAAACCCTGAGAAAAATGAAGAAAGGGAATTCAACAGACGTTAGGGCAGGAGTCTTCCTCAGAGGATGGGCAGAGTTAAGGATGACGGGCATCAAGGATGGAAACTTTAAATAACTCAGTTCTGCCCTTTGAAAGTACTTAATTTCTTAGAAATAAATTTAATTGTTAGTAATACTTGCCACTTCTGAAATCAGACATTTATTTCTCTAACTTTTCATCTATATTTTCTAGTATTCCAACTTATCTCCTCGAAAATACTCAGAAGAAACTTTTCCTTCACTTCCAGTCCATTCACTACACTAACTTTTCACTGATAGGGAGATCTGTCTTGTAATTATTTCCATCTTTTCCTTGTTAGGTTCTGTTATTTGTATTTTCCATTTTATTTGTTTGCTCATCCCTCTCACTAATTTTCTGTAAAAAATAAACCCCGAAATGTGTTTACACTACACACAGAGGTGAACGTTGATTAAGAAAAATCATGCAACTGGGAAAATCAGCAGTGTTTTGTAAAATTATAATCCTCAGACTCGGTAACGTACTTTGAATCTATTATCTTTTTGCACATGTCATTGGAAAATTAATTAGGTGGGAAATCCTTCAACTTCTCATAGCTAATTCCCCAAAGAAACCTGTATCTTCATCCATCTACTCTGTCTTTCTTTCTGTCTCTATGGAAAAAGCAGGCTTCCTTTTCCAAAGGCGAAAAAGAAAAAAAGTACATTTACTTGCAATACATCCTTCTGATGTTATCAGGGCTTTTTCTCCTTTACAATTACAATTACTTCCTTTCTATTTTTCATTACCAATTTCTTCCAGTCTAGTTCACCGTTCATTCATTCAAAAAAAGAAAAAAAAATAGTCATCTAGTTCACCAATTCTAAACAAAATCGGACCCAGGGTGAGGAAACAAATCAAATCAAAACAGTCAAAACTTTATTAATGGTTCTCACTGTGCTTTAGCTACAATCTGGACACTTTACCCTGACACACTAACACTAAATGTTCCGGGATCCTATTTAGACTCCCACTATCAACTACTGCAATTCTGCTCTTCATTCACTACATAATTGACACACAAACTTTCGTATTCAAGTGTTTCAACTAATGAACATTCCTGAGAGCTCCAGTTGCTATTGGCATCATGGTCATTCCCAGCTAAGGTGGAAAGGCAGAAATTTGCCTGCCTAGAATACATCGTTTGCCACTGCCTTTTACTTGTTATGGCAGGATTCCTCTGCTACAAGAGAAGAGTTCCAGCCATAGTTTTTTCACTCTAAATTTTACCTTTGGCCATGGATTGGCAGGGTGTCCCTAACATGACAACTGGTGAATGAACAGGAACATCAGATTATTTATCAGTCACCGTTATAATCCAAGAGCAACTGTACCTGAGTGACACCATCAGATGTTTGGTTACAGAAGCCAGGACTATTTAAAATCTAATTTCTGGGTGGTGCCTGTGGCTCAAGGAGTAGGGTACCAGCTCCATATTACAGGGGTGGCAGGTTCAAGCCCGGCCATGGCCAAAAACTGCAAAAAAAAAAAAAATCTAATTTCTAATCCAATTACCCATTAAAAAAGAACACAGGATTGGCTAAATACGGCTGGACTCTCCTTTGGTACAAGAGATGCAAAAACAAAAACAACGTCACAGCCCCTATGGTCCTAGTCTTGATCTCTGTAGGAAGGAACCAGGCATGAAGTGGATTACAAGTACAAGTTTGCAGGAGGCGGGCTAACCTTGATTGCAGGGTAGCCTGGAGCAACCTCCACAATAGCCTTTTATTGAGACAGTTCAAGACAGGTGAGGGGAGTATTAGACAATGACTTTGTGCCTAAGGATCGCCATGGGCTTGGGCTCTTTCTCAGCAACAAGTACCTGGGGACGAATTGCCCGAAGGTCCACCCCCCAGCTGCATATCATCTTGCTCAGAGGTCATCTGGCTCTTGGTGTCCTCTACACAGTAACAACAACAAAAATAGAATAGAAGTCAACTGAGGAATTCCTGAACTGTCAGGACAGGGGGGCAAACACACAAGCACAGGGAAAAGAGAAGCAGGAGCTAGAAGAGGCCAGTCTCACCACCTCCCACCCTTTCTGCTCAAGCTTTTTGCTGTTGTCTTATGTCCATAATGAGACCCAAGATGAAGGCCCTTATTTCCCCCAGATTCAGATGGTTTTTAACATCAGTGAAACCAAAAGACAAGGCAGACTACTGCTATTAATCGGTGAAAGACAGCTAGGGGTTTCTGGAGATGATATCAGGCAACTTTCCTTCAGACCGACCACTGTCTCTTCTGGAGCCAGTTCCATAACTGGCTGGACAGTTTAGAAAGGGTCAAGGAGTCCAACATGTGACCAGGAGCCCCTAAGAGGGAAAAAGAGGAGTAATGGCGATTAGGAGGGAAGAAGCAGTGTTAGCAATGGGCCTGGTGTTGCTCATCGACTTTGGGATGAGCACACAGGGAGCTAACTGTCCAGACATCAGCTTTTGGGGGAGAAAGCCTAATTCTCACTGTTGGGATGATGATTAGTGAGCACCATTCACTCCCTTGCTGGGATCAGTTACTGGAATCCTGCAACAGTAAGACATGGCAAACTCTCAGCATCAGCTCTAACTACTAGTCACCTCTTATGGATGGGAAATCTAAGTCCATCCCCAGACATGATCATGTGGCTGATGGACAACACCTTTAGTTGAACACAACTGATTGCTTTAATCTGTCGGCTGCAAGAGCTTTATAGGAGGCTAATTTGTTTTGTGGGGAGGCCAGCCTCCAGGAAAATTATTCTTGGACATATTAATCTTTACCTTCCCGGAGACCATCTCATCCCTTAAGGAGTCAGTAGGATGATAATCATTCATCTGGGGATGGAAATGGTGCAAACCAGTGATAATATATTGGGAGAATGGGAACCTCCCAGGAAATGGTAGAGAGCAGAGGCAATGAGTTTGCAGGGTGAATGACAAGACAACCACAGACTGTTAATGGAAATGACCCACCAAAAGCCTGATAGGCAGAATTAAGAGTGTCCACCTGTCATGTGAAGTGGCCAGTAAAAATCAAAGTCGTAGATGCAGCATCTGAGCACACTTCTCAGCTGTTAAAATACAGAAGGCAATGAACTCGGTGACCTGGAACACCTAGGGGTCAATTATGAAAAGAATCCTCTTATGAGGCAGGAGTTACAGCAAAACCTCAAAGAACTAATGAGCCTTGTAAACATCCCACTAGCAAATTCGTGTTCACCAAAATTACAGCATCAAGTGAGCCTTCTCAAATTCTCAGACAGATGTCTGCCTCCAGTCGGTTAAAGTGGCTTCACGTGTCCAAATAATGAAGATTTAGAAAGCATATTGTCAAAATGCCTTGGCATGAGAACAATGGATTCTAATACATATATGTTATAATATAGATATGTATGTCATAATATATATCTTCTAAGTCTATGGAAGCCCTTCAGGATCTACCAATATACTTTCCGTCCATCATCATTGATCAGAATTAAGTCACGTATTTGTTCTTAATGCAGGCACTAACAAGCGGGGAAGTTACCCTGATTTAATTTTAATTTAGTATGCAGGGGTCTTTCCCAGCTGTCAAATACTTTAATCCAACTGAGGTTCTATCAAAACAGAATGGCAGAGGGTTGAGGCAAAGAGAGCAGGGAACAGCTACGTCAGGAATCCAATGTGTCTGCCAGAGACTGTTTGCATAGTAAATCAGCAGAGTTTCCTTCATATTTTAAGTATCTTTTTGAGTATTATTTTTGTTTTGTTTTAATATTCTGACTGTATAATTTGGTCATTTTGTTTTTGTTTCTTTACCAAACAGTAACCACGTTGGCAGTGAGGTTCTTTTCTACTTTGTAACCACCATAATGTTTAATACGACACTATGGAAAGAGTAGTCCCTGTGTCATACTTAACATTTGTCTTAAAATGATCGACAGCTATGCCTCATTTTGTACAAGATTATGTTCTTCAAACTTATGAGCAAATTAATGCTGGTAAATCAAATCTTTGTTTCCCCCTGGCACTGTTATTATACTTAAGGAAGCTTGTTTTACATTAATTAATATTTGATTGACAATATCTGATATTTTAAATGTTATCCTCACTTCTTCTTAAGTATCTCTGCCAAGCAATTAATTACCTGAAAATAAACACTTGTATACATGAGGAAAGCTCATTAATTAAAGAAACTTTAAATTTTCCATAAAACGAAAGATCCTTTTTGTATCACAGAGCATTATACTGAAAATAGTATTAGTATAAAAAAGAAGTTTTCAGTTTGCTTTTATTTAAGTTGATACAATTACATTAAAATATCAGAATTCTGTGTCCAAGATCCATCGAATTTGATTTTCAAGTGAGGACTTACAAATTCAAACCAGAGAGACAGCTTTACTGCATTGCTGGGTAATGCTTAAAATCCACAACATAGATGGGAAAATATGTTTTTTGTTTATCTTCTTGAATTTTGCTTATATTCACACTTCAGTGTTCTATCAGGGCACTTGAACAATTATTGAACTAAAAGGGATTTTTTTCAGTCCTCTTATCAAACTCACAACCTTTAAAAGTGCCACGTATATAGATTCTACTTAATAGAAAGAAGAGTCAAATTTATAACAGGAAAGCAAGGAAGAAAAAAGGAAGGAGGAAGGAAGGAAGGAAAGAAGGAAGGAAGGAGGAAGGGAGGGAGGAAAGGAGGGAGGGAGGAGAAAAGAAGGATACAAAGGAAGAAAGGAATGAAAAAAGAAAAGACAGTATAATCATATGGTAGGATATAATTATTTTAAATAGAAATATTTAACAATTTTATGAATGTAATATTATTTACAGGGTATGGTGTTTTGGTAGGAGCATGTCACAGTTTATGGTTTAAATACTAATAAGAGACTGTCTTAAAGAATATCCTTAGGATAGAAATGCACATGTATGTTTATAATTCAGGATGGAAAAATTAAGAAAAATGTAAATATTATGAAAAGCATGTGTAAGAGTAAATGTTTTAGGAAAAAGAATTCATCTTTCCAAAAACCTTGGAACTGAGTTATTATGTTGCAACAGTTTGGGTTTCATTTTCTGAAATCTCTTGCTGTCTTTTTCCTGTTTGTAAAAGCAATTTTAAAAGATCCCATAAAACTGGCCAGTGGCCAATCGAGCTGTTCTATTTAAGGTAGTTATTTAAAGATGTTGCCAACAAAAAAATTTATTTTTTATTTGTGGTCAATAGTCAAATAAAATACATGTTTCTTCCAAAGTCATATTTTATTACCCAGAGCTGACAAAATTCCTTTCCAAACAGATGCTGTGATTTTAGAATCCAGCCAAAGGAGCAGATCGTTCAGTCCTTCCCGCCAGCCCTGCGTAAGGGTGAGAGCTCGTGAGGCGGGTGAAAAGAGCATGTAAGGACATGTTACATTTGAAAAAAACAAATTTACTGCCATACCTAACTTTATGTCCCATGGAGGAAAATCACAGTGTCACTCTCAAAACAAGTAAGAAAGAGCACAAAGTGGTGTCCTCCTGTTTCTAAGAGACTCCACAGTAGAGTCACCAGAGGACACCTAAAATCACTGATGCCTGCAGATTCTGGGCATCCTTAAAGTTCTGATCAGTGAGTCCATGGTGAAGTCCAGACATGCTTTTATTAATAGTTTAAAATACATTATTTATTTAGAGCACCTTTGGGTTGCATCAAAGCTGAGTGGAAGGTACAGAGATTTCCCATATACCTCGGTGCACAGCCTCACCCATTATCAATGTCCTACCACAGAATAGTTTTAATGCATTTCTTAGACTTGATGGACTTTCACTGACACATATTGATCACCACAGTGATCTGTAGTTTATCTTTGGGTGCAGTCTTAAGAGTTGGTGTTCTATAGACTTCAACAAATATATTATGTAATAAGATGAACCCACCATCATAGCATCCTACAAAGTATTTTCACTACCTTAATAAATTTCTGTTCTCTGTCTATTCATGATTCTAACCTTCCCAAACCTTGGTAATGATGATTTTTTTTTACCTTTATTTTTGGAGTTTTTGGCCGGGGCTGGGTTTGAACCCACCACCTCCAGCATATGGGGCTGGTGCCCTACTCCTTAAGCCACAGGCACTACCCAATGCTGATTTTTTTTTTACCATCATTATAATTCTGCCTTTTCCAAAGTGTCATATAATTTGAATCATATAGTATACAGTTTGTTTCAGATTGGTTCCTTTCACTAACGTATATGCATTTAAGTATCCCCATGCTTTTCTCAATGAATTACCTAATTCCTTTTATTATTTATTTATTTATGTATTTATTCATTTGGTTTCTGAGACATAGTCTTGCTTTGTTCCCCTTGATAGAGTGCCATGGGGTCACAGCTCACAGCAACCTCAAACTCCTGGGCTTAAGGGATTCTCTTGTCTGATACTCCTGAGTAGCTGGGACTATAGGCACCTGCTACAATGCTATTTTTGAAAAAAACTTAACTACTAAAATTGTCATTGTATTAGTCTTAATGTTTACTAGAAATCCATAATTTGTCTGATCCAGTATATCCAAGATGCAAGGAAGAAAAAACCAGCTACTAATTGTGCAATTTCCTAAAATCACTTTCTTCATGAAAATGATGATAATGATACCTAGTTCTTGAGAATTTCTGAGAGTGGAATGAGGTATTGTGCTTAACCTGTTTGTTATGAGGGTAAATACAAGGTGAGTGCTCAATAATTAATGAAATAAGATCAAATTTATAACAATAATAATTCATATTAGTATATGATTATTTGGGGGATTATAACGACCTACAGATGGAAAAGTGACTGTACTTTATATTCCCCATCTAATTTAATGAATTATTGCTTTAGGTTCCTTTTATCTTCAGAGTGGACACTCTCTTTGGGATATTTATATTTGATTATTTTCCATTGTTAATTATCCAAGAACTTCTAGAAACTTTCAGGTGTGTTGAATGGGTTAAACATGTCATAAATCTGGGGAATGGTCAACATCAGACATTAAGTATCACAATATTCTTTGATCAGCCAGTGAAAGCTATTGACATTCTCTCGAGAACATTACAAATGTACAAAAAGTATTAAAGAAAATTTGTGGAATTTCTGACACTTATCTGTGCCCATATTAGCAATAAGCCAAGAATTTCTTATCTTATGTAAACATTTCACAAAAGGGTTTTGAATTTTTTAAATATCCTATCTCTAATTTTCAGTACTATATAAAGACACAAGTTTTTATTTCCTCTCTTGCTTCTTTTCCAGAGGACAGGGTCTGCCTGAGACAAGGTCTTAAAGTCACATTGAAAAGTCATGAAAATTTATCAGACTGTGCACGCACGTGTGTATGCATGATAGATGGGACCAACTTCATATGAAGTCGTTTTTCCCCAAAATGATGTCTAATTTTAACATCATTCCATTTCATTGAGTCAATATTATAGTCTACTGTAAAGAATAGTCATACAATAAACATAAAATTGTCGGAAATGATGGATGAATTGATCCTCCAAACTGAACCATAATACTGCAGTGGGATACTCATTGAGGAATATAAAAATATATCAAAGGAATAAAAATATAGTTATATAAACAGGTCTACCCATGTGGGGATTCAGAAGAAATGACAGTGAGCTAATCATGCACAAAAAGTAACTCAGATATCTAACACACATCAATTGCTAAAATTCATAAAAACTGTCCCTGCTAAGAATATAGCCAAGGAAAACAGGTGACTATCTCATCATTAATCAGAAATTACTGCTTTCAGAACAACATCATAAACATACACATCAGACATAAGAGGAGCTCTGAAACTCTTATTTTGTGTAAAAAATTTATATTGACAAGTGTTTGTATCAAGAAGAGAGCTGCTCCATGGCAGCTTATATTACCTGAGAAGCTATTACCTGCATAAGAAGACAACATTTATTTACCCTGCATTTCCTTCCGTCATCTTCCTGTATCTTGTCTCCACCATTAACCCCAGAAGTCTATTCCTTTCAGTAGCTAGAAATTATATATAAACTTCCACCCAGGGGGTTGAATCAAGTTTTTGAGTCTTATGATATGAAAGACTCCTGTGTGTATGCATATAATTAAACTGTTCTCTTTCTCCTGTGAATCTATTTTATGTCAACTTAATTCATAGCCCAGTCAAAGAACCTAGGAAGGTGGAGGGAAGGCATTTTCCCTTCCCTACACAGGCACAGTGAATATCATTTGCAATGCTCAGTGACAAGCAAAACAGAATAAAGTATAATACCATGGACAGGCAAATAGCTTGGCATAGCTAAAAGGTATAATGATATTAGATGAGATTAAAACTATCCTTAACAAAATTAATAAAGGGCCAAAGCTGGGAACTGTAGTAGGGGGAGGGCATGCACACACTCTCACACACACAAAATCGGACAATTAAGTTTGTGAACTCATCCTAGAAAAAGTGCTACATACCTCATTGCTGAGTATCACTGCGGTCAGCTATGAAGTACTTCCCTTGGCCATCTGGTGACCATAGTGATATTTATCAATGACGTATGTAGCACTTGTTCTAGGATGAGTTTGTGAACTTAATTATCAGACTGTGTATGATGACAGCTCTGATGTCTATTCCAGAAAAAGATTTCCAAAATTGCTTCGAAGGGTGGACTAGGTGCTGGTGTGGGTGCATAGCTTCCCGAGGGGCACTTCCAAGGTGACTGGAGTAATATTTAGCAATGAGGTTTGTGACAGAGAAACTAATTCAACTGCTCTCATGACTCTTACCCAAGAACCAACTCAGCAAAAATAATGATTTCTACACACCCATAGTTCCACTCAAACCTAGCCAGTTAGTAGACTCAATTGTCTAGCCCTTTACACACCAGATTGTCTAGGGGAGACAGATGTGACAAATTCCTCCCTTCTCCTTGCATGACGTCTATGACATTAAACTCTTTCTCTGCTATAACCCCTGATCTAAGTGTACTGGCTTCCTCTTGAGCAGTAGTCAAAGAACTCCGTAAGGTGGTTTTGTAAATGTATCTCATGGTTCGTTTGATTTGGTTTGATCTACACAATGAAAATAATAGTAGTACCTAACTTTTAAGATTGATGTTAAAATTAAAATATTTTTATTATGTGAAACACATAGGGCAGCTCCTGGCACCAGCAAGTATTTATAAATATTGATCATTATTAGCATGACTAGCAGTTATTACATTACTATTATTGTGGGGGGAAGATGGAAAGTATGACCAAGAACTTAGAGTCAGAAGCAGAGGCACCCTCCTGACCAGAACACGATAGCCAGTGATATTTAGAAAAGATATTAAACTAAAAACATGCTTATCCTTCTCCTTTTGGGATAGGAGTGTGTGTGGTGGGAAAAGAGGGGAACTGCTTCTAGAAATGCTGATGGGGAAAGATCACAAGCACTAAAGGAGAAACAAAATTAGCTTAGAGTACACAAAGTGGACTAGATCCCGGCTTTCACACATGGGGATGTGCTTTTAACTCACAATGACTTTCCTTTCTCTTGAACTTAACTTGATAAGAAAAAAACCAGAATTATGAAGCTGAAAGACAGCTGTACTTTTGCTGTCTTTTCTTTCTTTCTTTTTTTCTTTTCTCTTTTTGCTGGCCCAACAGAATCAAGTTTTAAAAACTGCCAAGAATATTCTAAGACAGATTGTTCTTATAAGAATTCCAGTCAACGTTTGCAAACTTGAAAGATTTGGGTGGTTTGGCAAAAAGTCAACCAAGAATCACACATAACAGTTTATTCAGGCTGAACTTTTGAACCATTTCGTCTTGTTCCTCTAATATGCCCTAATGATAAAAACTCAACCTTTTTTTATATTTACTAAGGTAAATATCATCATTTAGTCTAATTTATAACTAATTTCCTTCTCCTACATTATTATGAGAGGAATCTAATTGTAAAATTGTTCCACACTACTTTTAAAGTGACTAATTTTTAAGCTATTTTTCTTAGTGATAGAAGAGTTTCAAAGATGTGAAATCGCCTCTTTCCTCAGCTTAAATTGTAAGTTTGTGAATTTGACTGACTATTTGTAACTGATTTTAGTAAAGTATTTATTACACTTGTGATTCTTTGAAAATATGAGGACTTTTGTTTTACCCGCAAGCTATTTTTAGGCAGTAAAAATGCCTTGAGTTTTTCTTTGACCAAATTCAAATAATCTTATGTATTATACTATAGTTGAAGTTACCCACTGGACTCCCCAGGCACATCCCCCCATCCAGAATCACATTAGATTTGGCGGTGGAGGGAAATTGGTCCTGGGCATTTTTTGAAGTATCGTGAGTAAAACTAATGAGCACCCTCTTAGACTGTAATTTATTTTTGGAGACAGCCTCACTCTGTTGACCTGAGTAGAGTGCAGTGGTGTCATCATCACTCACAGCATTTTCAAAATCTTTGAGTCAATCAATCCTCTTGCCTCAGCCTACTGAATAGCTGCGACTATACCACCCTGCCCAGCTAGTTTTTTTTCTAATATTGGTAAAAATGGCCCAGGCTGGTCTTGAACTCATGAGCTCAAACAATCCACCTGCCTCAGCCTCCTAGAGTGCTAAGATTACAGGCATGAGCCACTGTACCTGGCCTAAATTATAATTTCTAATGTAATAGGCTAACTCATTTCTGGATGGTAAAGGTAAAAATTATTCTTTTTGATAGAAATATAAGATAACATTGAAAACAAAATTACTTATTACCTGGTCATAATGCAATTTATCTTAGAAAATAATATGGACATCAAAATATAAATCTTTGTCAGTACTACATGAGATTGCATATTACATTAGACAAAAGTATATACTTAGAATATGTCTGGATCTGAAAAATATAAGAAAATATTCAAATGAATAACATTGAATTTTTTCTTAATTCTTAATGTTTAAAAATAAGTTAGATATAAATAAAAGTAATTGTAAATTTAAGTCTTTAAAATACAAACTGATAGAGGTTTATTATGTGTATTATGGTGATTCAACCACTCAAAAAAGCAATGACTACATGATTTAATTTTCAAAAAAAGACACATAAAGTTTTTAAGAAAATATAGTGAAAAACTACCTTTAATTCATAGGATAAATATATTTTTAGAAGAATTTTTAAAAATACCTTGCATTTACTAGTGAAATGAAATTAAAGAAGTATATTCTTCTACAGTGATGGCAGACAGATTTCACCTACATGAATAAGAATGTAGAAGCAGAAAGGTATACTTTCCTTTATTCATGTAAGGCTCATCACTGACACCTTTAAATCAGGAGAGGTTAACAAGAAAAAAATCATAACAAATTTACTTAATAAAAGTTTTAGGTCTGTTACTGTAGCTCTAGTCTGTCATCCTGGCTCTTGGGGAGGTCAAGGCAGGAGGGTTGCTTAAACTCAGGAGTTCAAAAACAACCTGAGCAAGAGCAAGACCCCATCTCTACCAAACATAAAAAAAATTAGTGGAGGGTCATGCTACACAACTGTAGTCCAGCTATTTAGAAGTCCTAGACAGGAGGATCACTTGAGCTCTGAAATTTCTGCACTCTACCTGTGGTGACAAAGTGAGACTCGGTTTCCAAAAAAAAAAAAAATGTTCTCTGTGACATGGGAGGCTATGAAAATGAAAACCCAAACCCAGTGAGAACTGTCTATTTTTATGGTCAGGATTGATTAAGAATTGACAGCCATGCAGCAATGAGACTGTATCAAGGGTCCATCACAGGGGTAACAGGCTGAGAAGGGAAACACAGCAGACGCGTCTGTTCAGACTATTGGTCTCTCTGCCTACTGCCTAGAGGATGGAGCACGATTTCCCTCGAATGAGGATCTTCAAGGAAGAAGAGAAAATGGAAAGCATGCCCTCCCTAAGTTTAAGGGCTTATTTGGGAGGAGAAGTGTTTATGACCTCCCTTGGGGAAAAGAGATTCTGGTTTCTGTGATTAACTTCTTGGGAGAATGAAAGGGGCAGGAGAATGGAGCTCAGAGAAATTTTTCTTCTGAGGCTCTTAATGTCTTCAGCATGCCAAAGAATTGTGGTTTGGGGTATCATTTTCTGAGCCCCCAAACAGCATGTTGTCATTTGAAAAGTCCTGGAGAAAATGAGCAAGTTATTTTATGGGCTTGTCTTGAACATTGCAACTAACATCCCTGGCACTAAATCCTAAAGGCCAGTTACCCTCGCATCATTAGAGTGACCTGAAAGACAGGACAGATTTCCATCATGACTCATTGACTCATGGACCATGTACAGGTTGTCTATACCCCTACTTTGATAACTCCATATCTCTATTGCCTTGAAAGCAATCTGGCTATGAATTATCATACAAATGTTCTCTAGTAACTAGCACTCAAATCAATGTTTTCTTTGGTATCCTCAGGAAGTTTCTGCTAATTTGAGAAGTGTCCAGCAAGATGACTTCCAGATTTCAAATTACTCTGACTTGAAGCAACTGGCATAGCAGATGCCATCGGAACTTCACTGAGATCCCCTCACACTGACCACTCCATATGTGGAAGATGTCTTTCCCTCTGCCTGAGAGCTTTCTCTCAACTCACACACCTTCAGGCTAGAAATGACCACAATTAAACCCTTCGTGGCTGTCATTCATTCTTTAATAGCAATGAACTGAAAAATAAATGTCCCAAGTTTCATGAAATTTGAGATGTAAGGATTTACTACTGCCAGGCTGTTATTTGGGGATTTGGTGGTTTTGGGTTACTCTCTATCTTCCGCCCTTCTTGTCTTCCTTTGTTAAGATTTCCTCTTGCAGTGTGTTTTAATTTCTTGCTTTTTACTTTCTGTGTTTCTGTTGTAGGGTTTGTGATTTGAGGTTATCATCAGGCTTATAAGAGACAATTAATTTATAACAAATTATTTTAAGTATATAACAGCTCTGCTTACAAACAAACAAGGAAAAAGAAATCTAACAAATTCTACACTTTAACTCTCTCTCCCCATATTTAACTTTTTTGTTAACATCTCTACCGTTTTATAGTATCTCTCCTAAAAAGTTGTAATTTTTTGTAAGTATTTGTATACTTACTGTTACCAGGCATTGTTTGTATACCTTCAGATGATTTATTTTTTTAATTAATTATTTTTTTTATTAAGTCATATACACATAGATCATGAATACATTTGTGCATATGTGGGGTACAATGTGTTGATTTTTTATACAATCTGACATGCTTACATCAAACCAATCAACATAGCCTTTGACTCGTTTACTTGATTATGGTGTTAAGACATTTATGTTCTACACTTGATAGATTTGACTTGTACCCTTGTTTGTTAATATTGCTTTCTTTCAAATTGAAGACTCCTTTTAGCATTTCTTGTAGGATAGGTCTGATGTTGATAAAATCTCTAAGCTTTCATTTATTTGTCTGGGAAAGCATATCTCCTTCATATTTGAAGAATATTTTTGCAGGATAGGGCTAATGTTTTTTTCCTGCAGTGTTCAGAATGTGTCATGCCACTCTCTCTAGGCCTGCAAGGTGTCCACTGAAAAGTCTGCTGCCAGATGGATTGGTTTATGAAGTTTGGATCAGACCACTCGGGCATATACCAGAGTTTTCCCTTAAGCCTGAGCCCCATTTGCCTTCAGGTAAAAGCCGGCTGATTAAAGAAGCTTTTCTTAATTTGATTTCCTCCCTCATCTTACTTTTCATTCTTCTATGTATTCTTCCTTCCTGCAATGAACTTGCAATCACATCCTTTTCTGGAATATGCATCTGGGGAAGTCACCGAGATACAGTTGGTAAAGGATGAGATTCTAGAATCAGATCATTGTTATCTAGATTTCAGTAAGTCCCCACTTGCTTATAGTAACTGGAATTATAATTATCTGAAGCATCCTGTACAAAGCAATTTCTAATTACTGATTAGGAAAAAGATTTAGAAGACTGGTACAAAATTAACATTGGTTTATACACTAGCTCTACTGCTGAAAAGAATGAGCATTATGCTAATTATACAGATTGTGGTGCTGTTTGGTGATTATTAACAAGAAAACTCAAAGAGGGAAAGTCACAAACCTAGATTAACAAGTTAAATAACTTAGAGTATAGTGTAGATCCCAAAAAGTCCCTGGGGACAATTTAGGAGACCCTTATCAACTATAGCTGGGGCCAGCAGTGTGCTTAAAATCAGTATCTTAATCTGAGAGGATCTGAGAGGCACAGAGCACAAAGGAATCTTAATTTACAGCCATAGAAGGTCTTTAGTGTTAAAGCCAGAGCCAGGCTTACAAGTGAAGACCCTGAGGCTAGGATATTTGAGTAGAGACGCCAAAGAGGTTTAAACCTCTAGGTATCCCTAAACTCTCTAAACAGGCTAGGAAGATTTCATCCTCCATGGTGGGGCACACAGCCTTGGAAATAAAAAGCTAATGCCCAACAAGATGATAGTTAGACTCATTTAATTATCTCTACCGCTGCTCATTGCTTCTAGACCAATAGGTAAGATCAATTCTCACTATAGCTGCAACAGAAAAGTATGGTTCCTGCTATAGAAACAAAATTATACACCAAAAAATTTATAGGTCTTGACTCAGATATACTAGCAGAAATCTATAGAACGTTCTAGGCAGTGGATGTTGAGAATGCAAGACCAGGAAAGATGAAGTAAAGGCTGACAGAATATTGTTTGCTGATATAATGCATTAAGGATACTGGAGATAGGCCTAATATGTTTTGATAATTATTCCTTGATTCTTGGAAGTACCAAGTAAGTGAGGCAGATGTCAGAATTGCTTAAGCAATCTTCCTGTCTCCTTAGCCAATGTCACCACCACAAAACACGGATTAAGAAAAGTATACAAATTTATTTAATATGTTTTACCTGCCACAGGAGCCTTCATAAGGGAATGAAATGCCAAATAAACAGTTAAAACTGATTGTTTTTGTGTGAGTTTGAAGAAGAATAGAGAGTCATAGAGAAATATGACACAGTAAAAAGCGTATGATCTAATGGTACTAAATTTGAGAAACTTAACAAAGTCTGTTTGTTCAGTTTCAGATTCCTCTTGGCTTTCTTTTTCTTTACAAATCAAGATACTCCTTTCCTCCAGGTATAAAGAGGGCACACCTCTCACAGGAGGTTCTAATGATTCAGTTCAGGGGAAGATCAAAAAGTCCTGCCTTGGGTTTGTGACCTGCTTCTGGGGAAAAGGGCAGGAGATAGTCAGAGAGACTTTCCTGCTTCCGCCACTCTCTCAAATTCCTTCTGCTGAAAATATTCAACACGCACACGATAATGTCTTATTTTGAAGTAGCATACTGAGAACCCCATCAATGCTCTGGGTATATTTTCAGAAAAATTTAAGCAGTCTAAGAAGTAAAAACAATTATAAGTAAAACAGATTAGAAAGTTTTTCCAAAATTTATTAACTAAAGGCAAGTTAATTAAAACAACATATATTTCATAAACATCATACATTGAAAATGCACCTTTAAGGTTCCTAGATGAATTGTAGATATCAATAATGTTTAATGCAATGTTTTATAGATGGAGTTTTTATTTTTTTTTTATTATTTCAGTAAGGATCTGATTTCTTTCTATTCAGTAACACCCGTTTACATTTATTGAACGTTTATTATTATACGTCAGGCTCTTTGCTAAACATTATTATGATATTTTATGGTAATCCTCACACTACCCAGTGCTATAGGCATTCTTCTTGTGTTAAAAATTTACAAACAGAAAATTAGGCTAAAAAGAAGAGTGAATTAATTTTCCCTAAAATAAGATAGCTGGCCAGTGACAAAGCTGGGAGTTGAATTTTATGATGTGACTCCAGTGTCAGCACATTTAGCTCATGGTGACAAAAATGCTTATGCAATGAGACAAAGCCTGGGTCTGTTACCTTTTTTTTAATTAATCACTAAACATAAAAATCATTCAAACTATCATTTTATAAGATTTTTATGCTAGATTTTTATTTCAAATGACAAATTTGGCTTCCAAATTGTAACAAATATATCCAATAACCAATAGAAACCAAGAGAATCGTAGGCCCCACCACCAGGCTTCTCAGTCCTACACACCTGTAGTCAAAACCCCTCAGCCACTTTCATTTCTCTCTTCACTTTTCCACTTCTCAATGTCCATTAAAATAATTGTACTATGGGTTTTATTATCTCCAATCTGCTTCTTTCTATAAACTCCATTTCTCTTCAATCAATCATAGCTATTAAAGCCAACGCTGGAAAATTACCACTCCCCCTTTCCATTCCTGCGCCTGAAAACCCCAGGGCCTTCTGAAATGATTACACACTCCTCAGTCTGCCTTCAGGGCCTGGTAATCTAGCCTGACTTTAGTTTCCACAGTGTTCAGAACACTTTCTGCCAGAGAACAGACTGTCTGCTCCTTGCCTCTGTGATGAGTTTGCTCACGGTGTCTTTCCCACCAGGAAGGCTCCCCTCTTCAGCAAATGTAGGCAAATTTTGCCTCTTGGTAAGAACCGATTCAATCTCTACCCACAAAGATTCAGCATTTCATGTTAAATTCTCAATAGTTTTTTTTCCATTAGTTATCCTTATAATAATAATTTATTTTGATTAATTCTTCAGTCATCTGATTACAGATTTTTAGAAATGGAAAGAACCAAAGAAGTTGTCTAATTTCGCAAGTTTCAGATGAGGAAATTGAAGCACGCAGCATAGTGGTAATAAGGTCTGTGTTTTAATACATCACTCTCTTATTTCCAAATACACACACATATATATTTTTCTTTTTATTGTCTGGGAAAGTAATAGTTATCAAATAGTTATTGGTTGATGAGTTCTTTCAGAACAAACACTTCAAAGTTTTCCTAAAGTGGCATATATCAGAATCATCTGAAGGGCTCATGAAGTCAGTTTTCTGGGCCTCATTCCAAGACTTTCTGATTCAGAAAGTTTGGGTGGAAGATTGAGAACTTTTGTTTCAAACAATTTCCCAGATAATGTGGAAACTGTTTATCCAGGGACCAGTGAAATGGCCCAACCTATAAACTGTTAAATATGACTGAATATAAAAGCCACGATATCTCTATCCTTAGATTTTCTTGCACTCAATTTTTAAAATATAATAAGCATTGGTATAATATCAGGAGAAAAATAAAGCATAACGCGATTTGGCGACCATAGCACAATAAGTAGGGAGCTGGCTACATACACCAAAGCAGGTGGGTTTGAGACCAGCCTGGGAGACTGAGGCAAGAAAATTGGTTAAGCCGGAGAGTTTTAGGTTGCTGTGAGCTGTGACACCATAGCACTGTACTGAGGATGACATAATGACATTCCGTCTCCAAAAAAACAACCCAGCACAATGGCTTCATGTGAGTTTGATTTTAGGCTACCTAATTTGTTATATATAAAAGATAAGCTGCTCATTTTATAAATTACTAGTTTAATGAATTTATATGTACTGTTTTGATAATTCTGATAATCGAGGTGTTCTTTCTTGCACTAGCGATGAAAAAAATTTTATGTACCACATATTATTCAATATTAATGAAGTATATACTTGCTTAATAAATACACAAAACAATGTCAAAATGAAGGTAATTTGTCAGAACCATTTACTAAGTCATTCTTCATTTCTTACCACTGGGAGGACTCTGCCAATAGGATCAGAATGTTGTTTCTTTGAGGATTTTCTCAGAGAAAACAAGAAAAATAACAGCAGTGCATAAATGAATAGGTCTAGCAGGTCAGATTAAGAGAATGACCTGCCCTGGAATTTTTCATGGGAAATGTGGAAAATTTGTACCACTTGTCATTTATTTTTACTGAAATTAAATATAAATTGAGAAACCCCTCTACCTCCCATGATAACACGACTTATCCTCAAAAAGCAAAGTTATTAGGCAAGTGACTAACACAGGCATTCTATTACTATTCCTACAGAAGATGTGCCTGGCATGTTATTTTTGTTTATTTTTATTTTCTACATATGTTCAGATTACTCTAAATGTACCATTGTAAGTATAACCAAAGCTTCTAATCTCAACAGCATATCCTAGAGAAAATGGAGTCAACTATGGAAGCTGGCAAAATCAGAAATTGCATCTACACAAATGCTAGAGGTATGAGATTCATTTATAGGTACCCTTCACACCTAACACATGCGAAGAAAATACTATAGAACTTCTTTAGTATTTAGTATTTCTTAAACTACTTTAAGAAAAATTTAAAGAAAATACTATAGAACTTCTATAAGTGGACAATGTAAGGGATAGTAACAAACTGGTCAACATACAGAGGTGGGCAGCATAAGGAGTAGGCCTACTGTACTGATATATACATGTAGTACACGTCCGGTCTATGAAAATTTGATCAACTTGAGGAGGTTGTCAATGTAGAGAGGTGGTCAACTGTGGAGGTTCTGCTGTATAAAAAAGATGTATTGTGTGTAACTCAATTTTATTATGAAGCATATTCAGAACTTCTGCATAATATCTATTAGATATAATTTCCAAAAATATCAACAAAGCAACCTATTTAAAGTATAAAGCTGTGTATATTACTCATCACAGCAAGAGGACTTCCTCAAGAAAATCTTCCTGGCATCCCAGTGGGGACAGCACAAAGTCTACATACTGAAATGTTGATGTCTTTTCTAAGGCAGGTTAGAAAACACATCAACCTTAGGTTCCCTAACCAAGAAACTTGGTTAGGATTTGGTAAGGATCATGATCATAATAGTTTGTAATCAGTGGACACAGCAAGGTGAGAATAGAGTCCTTCACAGGCAAGGAGTCCATGGGTCACGAAATGTGAATTGTTGTCTGCTCCTTTTCCCTTGAAGAATAAATGACTCTTTCAGAAAATTCATGTCTTCCCAGGCAAGGGTTTTTTGAATTTATAAAGTTAAATTGATAATAAGAGTAAAACACCAAAGTCATGTTAATGCAGATAGTAAGCTGTGCAACTGGTTTAAATTCTTAAATTATGGCTTGGCACCTGTGGCTCAAGCGGGTAAGGCGCCAGCCACATACACCTAAGGTGGTGGGTTTGAATCCCCAGCCTGGACCTGCCAAACAACAATGATGGCTGCAACCAAAAAAAAAAAATGGCCAGGCGTTGTGGCAGGCACCTATAGTCCCAGCAACTTGGGAAGCTGAGGCAGGAGACTCGCTTGAGCCCAAGAGTTGGAGGTTGCTATGAGCTGTGATGCCATGGCACTCTACCCAGGGGGATAGCTTGAGACTCCGTCTCAAAAAAAAAAAAAAATACTTAAATTACTACAAAATTAAGGATGATGCTCTACCCTTGCAAAATACTTTCTCTGAACTGACACATTTGCTATGCCTTTGTTAGACTATTACAATGCTCTACAAAACTGTTTTTCATGCAGTATGTGGTACGAATAGTGAACCACATAGTCACAGGCCCATTTCTATGATTATCCTATTGTGATGTGGGTTGTTTGGTTAAACAGCATGTAGCATGGGATCCCAAGCCTGGATGAGCTAAAAAAGGCAAATTCACATCAAACACAATTGTGATTATTATTGCGACAGATAATTATCTGACAGAGCTAGACACTGGCTCTTCCAAAGTGAAAGGGTACCAATACAATTGATTCACACTCAAGTGGCCAAGCTAGTCTTCTCAAGGAATGGTTCCTTGTTTAGAACTCAATTCTGGTTGCTGTTTTATTTTGTTGTTGTTGTTGAAATTGAACATTTATTATTGGTAGCTAGATCATCTTTAGAGTCTAGGGAGCTAGATCAGTGGGAGTTAATGCTGTTTATCCCACATGTAGTACTAATCTCTGTCAAAGTCATCAATCTGTTTGTATTCCTATGGTTAGTTCTCTGGTGACCTATCATGAAGGCTGGATAGATGCAGCTACTCAAGCCATTTTATTTGATTGTTTGGTGGCCCTTTGTTGGTGAGTATGTTCTGTAGATATTAATGTTTGATATAGAAATCTACAAATTCTATTCCCACAAATAAACATCTCTCTACATACCTCCACCCTAGAATTCCTTGTCTCCAATTTTCCATTCTGTTTCTTCCATGATCCGATAAAATAGCCAGCCTATTGTAAACTGCCTAAAAATATGTATATATCCTCACTGTAGATAATTTTTCTTCTACATAAAATGTAAGAGTAAGAGTAGATATACTGTGCCTCTTTCTATTACACACCAAAGTCACCCATGAACATGACTATAATGCAGCTCTCATTCATTCTTGGCTTACATCCACATGTATAGATGAACTATATGTAACTAAGGTTTAACTTTTTCTTCCACCTTTAGCTAGGTATACAGAAACCCCCTCTGGCTTAAGGTCTAGTGAAGAAAAGAACTCCATGTAACTAGTGCATAATATGGGGATAATGGGCAACGCCTGACATGGCATATGGCCCTAGAGGAGGAACTGCTTGATGGCAGCCTTGCCTGTTGCAATGCCCTTTCCTACTCCAGGCCTGAATCAGGTCTGGCAGCTTTCACAGGCATTCCTAGTACTTGAACCTGTCACCTTCACAATCCAAAGAGGCCTATCAGGCAGTGTGCTTTTTAATGATGGGTCATGCAATACAACCCCCCATTTTTTCACATTGGAAAGGGTTAAAGATCACTAATGACATTAAAGATTGTGAGCTTTGGAAAGCTCATTTTGTACATGCAGTTCCAGAATTTTGGAAATGTTATTCCAGTGATGGACATATTTGGTATTTGACCATCATGTCTGGTGTGTTATGGCATAGAAGTCTAAAATTTTTCAAGGGACCTTGTTTAAATTTTAAATTTTAGCATAGATGTCATAGATAGTTCTGATACTAGAACTGAGTCCTCAAAGATGGTGTGTGTGGTGTGTGTCTATGAGAGAGAGAGACAGAGAGAGAGATGGAGAGAGACAGAGGGAGAGACCAAAACCGAGAAGGAGAGGGAGAAAGAAGAGAAACAGATATTTGGGGAAAATTGTGTGTTTTATACTAATAATGTTCTGTGGGTAGCAGAGACTAAGTAGGAAATCCATCCAGAATAAAAATAAAATATAGTTTATCGTATCTTTTGTTGCTCATGATTTTCTTCTTCAATTTCCTGCTTCTCCATAGCCCCATTATTCTCTAACAGCTGACTCTTAAAATTCTCATACATAGCAAAAGCACATACATCACCTTCTATTTTCTCAACTTCTTGGTCATCTGAGCAGTAAATATGGCAAGGAAACAAACCATTGCAGTAAGAAGGAAGAATCCTTTGATTCTCTGTGATAATCCATTTCTTCACCTTTGCCAGGCTACCTGCTTTTCTTGGCTCATAACTCCTCCTTCTTCTATCCTCAAAGCCAGTGGCACAGCATCCTCAAACCTCTCTCCTCCACCAATTCCTCTGTGATCGTATTTCTTTCTTTTCTTCAATAGTCAAATACTCTGTGACCTTCTCACAAGCACATCGGTGATTTTATTTTGCCCTTACACAGATGATCCAGGGTAACTCCCTTTTCAAGATGCTTTCTTTGACCCTATCTGCAATGGTTTTTTTTGCCATATAAGATAAATTTGTAAGTTCCAGGAATAAAGATATAGATATAATTGGGTGGTATTGTCAGCCTACTAATAAGTTAAATTGTTTAAAAATCTAACAAATCAAAGAGGGAAAAAAATATGCAAATTTTCCCCATGGATGGCAGACTATTAATACTTTCAAAGTTTCATCCTTAGTTATCATTCTAATTTATTGAATTTAAAACAGTCGTATGAAAAATGGCAATACAATAAATAATTTGGAGTTATTTTCCTCAATCCATGAAATAAATTTTGGTTATTATGAGCATTCAAATTAGTAAGTATCCTCTTTCTACACTCACAAGTAATAAGTTTTCCTGCCTTTATTTATAATCTTATTTATCCTTCAGAATATTCTCTAATATACTTGAGTATAAAGTATTATACATTGTGCTGAGAGCAGAAATACTTTATTTTGGTATAGAGCATAGATAATGCTAACAAGTTAAGAAGATACTATTATCATGTACAATTTCTTTAGGATTTGAATCAGTATAAGATTTACATTTGAAGTGTTATTATAGTAATCTTTGACAAGAAGATATATTTAAAAAGAGTTTCTATAAATATAAAACAACTTAACACATTTGGAAGGAGTTTTCTACTAAAGGTAATATACATAATATACTAGTTACTATTAACACTGCCTGTCTATGTGTTCTAAAGTTACAACGGCAATTGATGAGAAAACCAGCACACAGAAGCGTTTTCATTGAATAAAAGAATTTGTTTTGTATTTTAACTCTGAAAAACCATAATATTTTCTTTTGTATGTCTTTAACAATCTCAAGAAAGCTAAGACATGGCTCATAATCAGAGGTGAAGAGGTGAAAAAGACGTCACACAATAGATGGAGACTGATTATTATATGTACTAAATGATTAATTGAATAAATATTAGCTTAAAGAAATTTGTTTTTCACTCTCGTGTGAACGAAAGGAAAGGTAATATATATGCATGCATTTTCTTATTTAGAACTGGTATAATTAAGAAACATTTCACTACACTAACAAACATTAATATTTTAAACTTTATAGAATGGTGGAATGCAGCATTTCATACCAAAAAATGATACTAAGATCATTCCTTAAATATCTTCTGATAGATATAGACTAGATACATTTCCTTTTTAAATTATGAACCAAGTTGAACTACTTTCCTAATCTTCCTTTTGATTGGATATGGTCATACGATTCAATCCAGACAATGGAATGTGAGCAATTGTATTCCACTTCCAAGTCTTCTACATACAGGATCTTTTATACATTTGCCTCTTGAGTTGGCATGGTATATATGGGCACTATAATCTTAGGAGCCATGTGTTGGCGATGGCACAGCAGTGACATTTGAGGGGTATGTGTCCTCCAGTACTGTCTTAGAGAAGAGTCACCCACTGCTTATAACTTCAGAAAAGCAAAAATTACATAAGCTACTATCTTCTTAATCCACAATATGCTTGTATGTCACTGAAGCTTCTAACATATTAAATGGCATAATTTGCTATTGTGTGCTTGGAAAAAAATTAAGTCATTCACTAAGAATGTCTTCTACCTCAAAGAAGTTAAGCTGAATCAATTGGCTATAAATACATCAATCTTGAAAAAATACATGAAAGAGTAATTTCTTTGTTTTTATAAAAATTGCTTTATGTCAACCGACATTAATAACTTTATGAGATCAAAATCATCTAACGTAAACTTGGACAAAAAAGTGGGAAGTGATAAGGTAACAGGATGAAGAAAAACAAAATAATATGGACAAAAGAAATTTTATAGCTGCCAGTGGTTGTAATTCTCTGTTAGAACAATAAACCCATCTCATAACCCTGTCAGGCTATTTGCATGAGCTTAAAGATTATAGGTATATTTTAAAATTCTTTGATTTGTAATTTGCTAATAAAATGAAGCTTTAGGGCTTGGTTTGGAATGTTTCAACTTTTGCATACAAAACCCTAAGAGTTCTAGCTTGGGGATTACTTTATATCTCCATGACTCTGAACTCCCTTCCTGTCTCACACTGACATTCCGGAAGTCCTCCTGGAATGCAGCATTCTCCAAATGGATAAGCAGACCTGGACTATTTTAGCAACCTGAATTTTTACCAAGTTTTTCTTACCAGTGAGATAAGGGCTTCTTGACATACTCTCAAGTGTGTTTGCTATTTCAGACAGCATAAAAAAGACATTTGCTGAAAAAAAAAAATAGGAAGTACATTTCTCAGTTCACATTGCAAATAACTTCCAAAGATCACAGCTATAAATCAATGGAGACTGATAGACTCATGAAAGTATAAGGCGTTGTAAACACACAGGGCCTGAAAAGGCATGCACAGTTCTTCAAAATGATTCAGACTGGATAAACTTTGGTGAAGATTTGACTTATGACAATACCACTTCTCAGGTTATTTCTAATAGGGACAAATATAGCATTGCTTTCAACTGGTCAAGTGGAAAAAATGTTTTAGTTTCCCGTGTTGCCATTTATCATTTCATATAAACTAAAAGAAATAAAAATAACAAGCAAAATGAGAAAAAAGGGCTAACATAATACTTATATCTAAAGAAAGAGGTTAACATAGTCTTCATGTTTTCCTAAAGCTTTTATAAAGTACTGATTTAATCTTGAAAGTTGCCATTAACAACTTCACCAGGGATATGCTAATCCCTCTGTCTGGCAGATGGAATGCTAATGCTTTGGCAACTGGCAGGGAAGGATCCTCAACAAATTGCTCCTTACTTCACTGTGATTTTGAAACATCCTCTGGAGAATAACTGTCATTATACTCCATAATGTTACATTATAACTCATAGTCTCTGACATCATTATTTAGTTGAAACAGCGGGTTATTAACCAAATCACTGTGAGAGTTTTTATCATTTGGAGAATTCCAAAAAGCAAATTGATAAAGCAAATTGATTAAGCAAATAAGCTACAGCATGAGAATAGATTCTATGCCTCTACTGACAATTTATTCTTAACTCTACACTAAAGTGTTGGTTTTTGTTGGTTTTTAATGAAGATCAAGTCACTCGAGCCCCCTAAGGGTACAAAATTGAGTCTTATGTTTACCAAAATGGTGGCTCTAAGACATATCTTTAAAAATAATCTATTGGCAAAGTATCAATATCTAAGGAGCTGATTATTCAGGAGAAGCAGCTGTCTAAATCATCTAGCAACTCTAATTAGTTGATATGTGTGACTGCTCGCTTCATGCAATATCAGCATATCCTGATTGCTCAATAATTATTAAAATCAGTTGAATACTGGGAATAGCTGAATGAAGAGGGCATTATGGGACAGCTGATGATTGAGGGGATATTTCAGACAAATTCCAAACTAATCATAATCTACATATAGAAATATAGAAAGAAAGGAAAGGACAAGGAAGTTTCCAGATCAACAAAACAGACAGTAGTGTGCTGGAGTCAGCTCCTACCAGCTTGGAACAATGACTGCTAAATTTTTTGGAATTTTGTGAACTAGTTTATTAAACACAACCATAATTTAAAAAATAATTATGTAAGCTTACAACTAAATAACTCACACTGAAATTGCAATACATACTCAAAAGTCATCCCTTCCTAAATAATTTACTCCATTTAGTTGTTACCCATATTCTTAGACTTACCTGTTTATTCTATCTTTAGAGAAGAAATACCATGTAACGTCGTTATTCATCTGCGTATGTATTCCTTCCTAAGTCTCGGTTTAGTGAGGACATGTTGATAGCTTGTCCACAATGGGTGGATTTACACCATAGAAATAAGCAAATAATACAATTTGGTATTTAGGTACTTAAAGATAATTATTCTGTTGCAAACCTATAGGTCTATTGCAGAGTTCTCCAAGCAAACACAGAAGCTGCTCGTTAATTCTGAGTTGGCAAATATGTGGAAACTATCATTA
>CAUYQV010146319.1:0-21059 GCA_963574575.1 Galagoides demidoff | reverse complement strand
GGCCCGCCAAACAACAATGATGGCTGCAACCAAAAAATGGCCGGGCGTTGTGGCGGGCGCCTGTGGTCCCAGCTGCTTGGGAGGCGGAGGTAGGAGACTCACTTGAGCCCAGGAGTTGGAGGTTGCAATGAGCTGTGATGCCATGGCACTCTAGCCAGGGGGATAGCTTGAGGCTCCGTCTCAAAAAAAAAAAAAAATGAAAGACAAACTAATACTGTTAACAGGGTAACTTATCTCTATTTTTGAAAAGCACTTCATTCAAGGCCAGAGCACTCAGGAATTTTGCTAGTCCTGGTATGTGGTGGGAAATATGTCAGAGATGTCCAGAAATTACATGCCCTAAATAAAGGGATGATATTTATTGAGATATTTTAGATGTCTGTGCTATTTGATCAAATAAACACTTCTGAGTGTACAAATTGAAAGAGTGAAAAAGTTGGCTCAGAAAAATAGATTTTAGCCATGAACATTATTCTGCTTTGGAAACAATCTCTTGGCATTGATGATGTGTCCTGATGGTCTGAGATACAATATGGCTGGAAATGGCTGATACAAGCAACAAAAGGATTAGGGGCACAAAACCCTGCATCCTTCTGAACATACTACTTTTTGAGGTCAGCGTACACAGGAATTTTGGAGACTCTTCCCTGTGTAAACCAGGCCTATCTCTATTGGCAGGTGTACTTACAACAAATTATGAGAGTAAAAAGAACAAAGACATTAGCTTCCTACTTTAAATGCTTTCATTTTTCCAAAGTAAATTTATTTTGATTGTGTTTAGAAAGCAGTCAGACTTCTGCCTCAGACTCTGAAGGATTCCTCATCTTATTTTAATACTGTTCATCCAGTCATCTATCTGTCTATCCATTCACCCATCCATCCATCCCCATCCTCACATCTATCCATCCTTCCATCCATGCATGCCAACCATCCAGCCAACCATCCCATGCTTGTCAAACACCAATCAAATATGCAACACTATTAGCATTAAGGGAGGGGGAAAATCTTTGCTTCCTTTCCTGAAAATGGAGAGAGAAGACAGCCCCATATGGGATACTTAAAAAATACAGTACCATCAAGATAATATGGGCAAGTACAATCTGATATGGGAGGGACTTAAAATGGAGTGAACTTTATGTACAGGGCACTAATCAGGAATGAGGTGAGTATTGGAAGGCTTCTTAAAGAAAGTGAGTATTTCTGGGCATAGAAAGTTGTTTATGCTTCTCACTGATACATATTAGAAGGTAAAGAACCTTCCAGGGAAGATGCAGTGATGACATAGTGGTGTGGATGGTCTGCTGACATCAGAACACAGAGGCAGCCACCTTCTAGCAACCTTGAGAACCAGACTCAGCAGTGGGGCTTTGTTCCCATTAGCAAGGGGACAGTCCTGTTGGAGAAGAGATAGAACAAGCCTGCCTCCTTCTAGCAACTTGTGTGGTCCATTAATGCTCACATCCCTGAACACTTGCTAGGGCCTATGTCTACCTGAAGCGCTTTCCCCCTAGATGTTCACACGGTTCCTCCCCCACCTGTCTAATCTCTTTTTCACTCAACTCTCACCTTCTCAGTGAGGCCCTCCCTGACAGCATCTTATTTAAAATTACAACCAAAGCTCAGCACCTATAGCTCAAGTGGCTAAGGGGCCAGCCACATACACCAGAGCTGGCAAGTTTGAATCCAGGCCAGGCCTGCCAAACAACAATGACAACTACAACCAAAAAATAGCCAGGCACTGTGGCAGGCACTCATAGTCTCAGCTACTTGGGAGGCTGAGGCAAGAGAAACACTTAAGCCCAGGAGCTGGAGGTTACTGTGAGCTGTGATGCTACAGTACTCTACCCAGGGTGACAGCTTGAGGCTCTGTCTAAAATTATAACCAACCCCAAACCACCAACATTTCATCTTTGCCTTCTCTAATCTCTTTAGTTTCATAGCACTTTTCACCTTCTAATGTACTACGTAATTTTCCTATTTATTTCATTTAGTGTCTGTTTCATTACTTTATTTTATTTATATGCACTAGAATATAATCTCCCAGCAGAGCAGAGACATTTGTCTACTGTGTCCCCAGTGCCTGGTATAGTGCCAGACACAGGGAGACATTCAAGAAATATCCAATGAGGACTGAGTACAGTATCTCATACCTGTAAGCCCAGAACTCTGGGAGACTGAGGCAGGCAGATCTGTTGAGCTCAGGAGTATGAGACCAGCCTGAACAAGTGAGATCCCATCTCTACCAAAACTAGAAAAATAGTCATGGTGGGTACCTGCAGTCCCAGCTACTTGGGAGTCTGAGGCAAGAGGATTGCTTAACACCAAGAGTTTGAGGTTGCTGTGAGCTCTGAGGCCCTGGCACTTTACTGAGGGTAACAAAGTGAGACTGTGTCTCACAAAAGGAAGAAAGGAAGGGAGGGAGGGAAGAAGGAAGGAAGGGAGAGTAAAAATAGCAAAATTAGCCAGGTGTGTGGCAGGTGCCTGTAGTCCCAGCTACTTGAGAGGCTGAGGCAAAAGGATTGCTTGAGCCCAAGAGTTTGATGTTGCTGTGAGCTATGATGAGGCCAAGGTACTCTAGCCAGGGTGACAGAGTAAGACTGTGTCTCAGAAATAAATAAATAAATAAATAAATGAACAAACAATCAAAAAGAAGAGCCAAAATTCTCATTGTAGTTGAGCCCTTCATTCAGGGGGTTGGGGGATGGTTGTTGTGTATATCCTTCCATTGTGCCCCTCATCATTTTTACCCTCATATTAATCTGAAATTAAAAGAAAGAAAGAAAATCCCTAAGCCACACGTACAAAAAGAAAAGAGTAGCCATTTCTCTAGGAAAAATGGATTAGATATCTAAGTTAATTATCAATTTTAAAATTGCACAGCACTCATTTTATTGGCCAGATGGGATAGCTCAGGCCAGTAATCCTAGCATTCTGGGAGGCCAAAGCAGTTGGATTGTGTGAGGTCAGGAGTTCAAGATCACCTTGAGCAAAAGCAAGACCCTGAGTATCTATGAAAACCAGGAAAAGTTAGCCAAGCCTGGTAGTGTGCACCAGCTACTCAGGAGTCCCAGCTACTTAGGAGGCTGAGGCAAGAGGATGGATCACTTGAGCATCCTGGCTGATTTCCAGCTACCATGATGACATCAGGGAACCCAGAGCTGAGGAGAGATGTGGCAGGCCACTCTTGTTATGTGAGGTTTCCACTCTACAGATATACTACATGAACATCCTCTCAAGACCATGAAGAATAGTAAAGTGTACCAAAAAATTAGAAAATGGTGAGTTCTAGGTATTTATTACTTTTTAAAAGTATAATTCATTATAAGTTTATAGTTGGCCAAGGTGGCTCATGCATATAATCCTAGAACTCTGGGAGGCTGAGGCGGGTGGATGGCTTGAGCTCAGGAGTTCTAAACCAGCCTGAGCCAGAGTGAGACCCCCTCTGTAAAACTAGTTGGGCACTGTGGCAGGCACCTGTAGTCCCGGCTACTTGGGAGGCTGAGACAAGAGGAGTGGTTGAACCCAGGAGTCTGAGGTTGCTGTGAGCTAGGCTGATGCCACAACACTCTAACCTGGAGCAACAGAGTGAGACTCTGTCAAAAAAGAAAAAAGAAAAATATATATTGAATATATGAATGAAATGATGTGACAGCCATTTGAGGATGGCTAGACTGAGCCTTGCTTGGGAATAGGAGCAACAGCCACAGAAACTATCTGGCTGGTCACTGAACCCTTCATTAGCTTCTAGTTGATTTATAAGAATCTTAAGTTGTTACTGGATCTAAATACCTTCCAGAGATCTTTAGACCAACTGGGAAGTGGCTCATAGAGACCTGGGCTCGGCACCTGTGGCTCAAGTGGTTAAGGAGCCAGCCACATACATCTAAGGTGGTGGGTTCGAATCCAGCCTGGGCCCGCCAAACAACAATGATGGCTGCAACCAAAAAATAGTCGGGCATTGTGATGGGTACCTGTGGTCCCAACTACTTGGGAGGCTGAGGCAGGAGACTCCCTTGAGCCCAGGAGTTGGAGGTTGCTATGAGCTGTGATGCCACAGCACTCTACCCAGGGAGGCAGTTTGAGGCTCTATCTCAAAAAAAAAAAAAAAAAAAAAAAGAACAGAGACCTGATAAGAGCTCGAGTTCTATTACTCATAAGCACAATTTATTGCATGTCAATTGTGTGTTGGTAAAGCTCTGTAAGAAAAAAGCATCTTGAACTCCAATATACAAACCTGAGTTGAATCATTTTCCTTTTTTTTTTTTTCAGTTTTTGGCTGGGGATGGGTTTGAACCCACCACCTCTGGTATATGGGGCTGGCGCCCTACTCCTTTGAGCCACAGGCGCCACCTGAATTCTTTTCCTATAGCATACAAACTGTATGATTTTAAACAAGTTACTCAACCACTCTGTTCTCTGAAACTCATCTGTTAAAAACAAAACATACTGTTAGCAGCTTACACACTGGGTTGTTGTGAGGATTTAAAATAAATAATTAACTTAAAGCTGCCAATTCAGTGTCTGATAAATAGTGTTCAATAATTTTAATTAAGAGTCTGGGAAACTTCATGATCAAGAGCATTTGCCTTTGAATGCCTGAATTTAAATGCTGCTGCCATTTACCAGTGATAGTTCTGAGATCTTAGAAAATGAGAAGTATTTCATCTCTCTATGCATCAGTTTTTCTGTCTGAAAAGAACAGTATTCTGTCTTATCTTGTAGAATTGTTGTGTAGATACATGTAAAGGGCACAAAACAAGACCTAAACAGAATAAACATGCTGCTAGCCATTGTCATTGTGGTTATTATTTTTCCTAAAAGGCTTTGCCTAGTTTCTCAGTCACTACCACCCCTATCTTCCCTATTTCTCCCCATGTGGACAACCCCAGGCCTTTCATAGTGCTGTGGTGCTGCTGGCAAATTCTAAAAATGTAATGTTGGCATTATTGTCTGAGTTTGCAGGACTCCCCCCATCCTCCCCATGGGAAAGATTAAATTTCCTTTCTTCTGGCTCGGCACCTGTGGCTCAAGTGGCTAAGGTGCCAGCCACGTACACCCAAGGTGGCGGGTTCGAATCCAGCCCGGGCCGCCAAACAACAATGACGGCTGCAACCAAAAAATAGCCCGGCATTGTGGCAGGCACCTGTGGTCCCAGCTACTTGGGAGGCTGAGGCAGGAGACTCACTTGAGCCCAGGAGTTGGAGGTTGCTATGAGCTGTGATGCCACAGAGCTTGAGGCTCCTATCTCAAAAAAAAAAAAAAATATTTCCTTTCTTCTGAAGTAGAAAGTAAAGCTTGGTCATCCAAATTAGTTCAGTGCCCATGTATAGCACTAGCTGTTAGCTGTAAAAGTAATGATTGAGTTATATTAGGGGCAGGTGGCTTGCCTTCACACCCCATGCTTGGGAAAGCAAGGTTCCTGTGAACATCAGAGGAGACATCAGCAAAACAAACAAACAAATAAATTTCTCAGGAACTAGATCTATAAAAGACCAGGCCACTTTGTTTCTACTGGCAGGGATCAAGGCCAGCATCAAGAATAAGATGGCAGGGCAGCACCTGTGGCTTAATGAGTAGAGCGCCAGCCCCATATACCAAGGGTGGCGGGTTCAAACCTGGCCCCAGCCAAAGTGCAACAAAAAATAGCTGGGTGTTGTAGCGGGCGCCTGTAGTCCCAGCTACTCAGGAGTCTGAGGCAAGAGAATCACCTAAGCCCAAGAGCTGGAGGCTGCTGTGAGCTGCAATTTCACAGCACTCTACCAAGGGCGACAAAGTGAGAGTCTGTCCCTAAAAAAAAAAAAAAAAGAAAAGAAAAGAAAAAGAATAAGATGGCAAAGGGGTTTCCAAATGTGACAGAAATTGGGGGGTGGCATCTTTTTTTTTCCTGTAGAGACAGAGTCTCACTTTATCGTCCTCGGCCGGTGTCACACAACTCACAGCAACCTCCTGGGCTTAGGCAATTCTCTTGCCTCAGCCTCCCCCTACCACAACACCCAGCTATTTTTTGGTTGCAGTTTGGCCGGGGCTGGGTTTGAACCCACCACCCTCAGTATATGGGGCCAGTGTCCAACCCTGTGAGCCTAGGGTGTGGCATCTTTGCCTCTAGAATAGAGGTCAGGACAACAGCAGAACATGTGGAGTGTGATTGACATTACTGATGTACACATCACCAAGCCAGCCTGTTGAGTGTCTGAGAACCAGTTGCCCCCTCTTTTGGTGATGGTTCTAGAAAGTGGAATTCTTATATCTTTACTGAGCCCACAAACAAATAAGACCATGTGAAGATCAATTTGATTGCTGGTCTTCAGCAAGTCTGCTTTAAAATGTCAAACATAGAGCCAGGCGCAGTGGCTCACGCCTGTAATCCTAACACTCTGGGAGTCTGAGGTGGGTTAATTGCTTGAGCTCAGTAGTTCAAGACCAGCCTGAGCAAGAATGATACCTGGACTCTACTAAAAACAGAAAAGCTGGCATGGTGCCCATAGCACTGTGGTAAGGGCGCTAGCCACATACACTTAGGGTGCCGTGTTTGAACCCGGCCCCGGACAGCTAAACAACAATGGCAACTGCAACAAAAAATAGCCAGGCATTGTGGCAGGTGCCTGTAGCCCAAGCTACTTTGGAAAGCTGACACAAGAGAATCACTTAAGCCCAAGAGTTGGAGGTTGCTGTGAGCTAGGATGCCATAGCACTCAACCAAGGGTGACATAGTGAGATTCTGTCTCAAAAGAAATAAAGAAAAATAAATAAAAACAGAAAAAAAAACAGAAAAGCTAGCCTGGGTGTCATGGTGAGCACCTATAGTCCCAGCTACTCAGGAGGCTGAAGCAAGAGGATCACATGAGCCCAGGAGTTTGAAGTCTCTGTGAGCTATGTGTGGTGCCATAGCACTCTACCCAGGGAGACAAAGTGAGACTCTGTCTCAAAAAATAATGATAATAATAATAATAATAATAATAATAATAAAATGAAAATAAAAAGTCCAACATAAATCTTTACGCCAGGAATTCTGGTGCTAGGAATTTATCCAGAGGTAATTAATAAAAAAATGTCAACATGGATTTATGAGCAAGAAGTGGTTGTATAAATGATGGTACATTTGTGATAATCACAAAGCCATCAACAACACCCATTTAGTGTGTTTATCCTGTGTGCCATGTATAATGTCAGTTTATTCATATAATATGCCTGAAATAGGTGCCATGATCCCAATTCTAAAGATAAGAGAGCTGAAACTTAACAAATATTAAGCAATTTGCCTGTAGTCACACAGTTATCACATTTCAGAGCAAATTTGTATCAGTTCTCTTGGCATCTTGAAAGTAATCTTAGCTCAGTGCCAGTGGTTACAGTGCCAGCTATGTGCACTGGGGCTGACAGGTTGGAACCTGGCCGGGGCCAGCTAATCAACAATGACAACTGCAACAAGAATAACGAAAAATTGCCAGGTGTTGTGGCAGGCGCCTATAGTCCCAGCTACTTGGGAGGCTGAGGCAAGTGAATTGCTTAAGCCCAAGAGTTTGAGGTTGCTGTGAGCTGTGACGATAGGGTACTCTACTTAGTGTGACATAGTGAGACTCTGTCTCAAAAACAAGTAATTTTGTACCCTCTCCCAAGGTCTTATTCCAGCATCTTTCAAAGTTTCACATTCTTTTTTTTGAGACAGAGTCTCACTATGTGGCCCTCTGTAGAGTACAGGGCATCACAGCTCACAGCAATCTCAAACTCTTGGGCTTAGGCGATTCTCTTGCCTCAGCCTCCCAAGTAGCTGGGACTACAGGTGCCCACCACAACACTCAGCTATTTTTTTGTTGCAGTTTGGCTGGGGCCGGGTTTGAACCTGCCACCCTTGGTATATGGAGCTGGTGCCCTATCCACTGAGCCACAGGTGCCAACCTATTTGCCATTTTAGAAACTGAAACAAAATCTTCAAAATATTTATTGACTTACAATAATAACCCTATTATAAGTTAACATATTTTTATGAGAAAACAAGTTTCTAAAACAAAAATAAATGAGTGAGTGGCATTGATTTACATTTTTGCATATCTGTTTCACATCTGACTTGGTAGAAGACAGCTGGATTCTCATCTCTCTTTTGGCATTCAACCTGCTATAATATGTTGTTTTGATTGAAATATACGAAGAAAATATTCCCTTATGTAGATATGTAGCTGAAAAGGGAAATCCTCAAATATTCCCTGAATGTGTTTTGGGGACCCTCCCCAAGCCATAGTTTAATAACTGCTAGTCTCTGCATATCATGGAATATTATGTAATAATCAAGAAAGGTTTGTTTAACAAGAGCAAATGAATGACATTGGAAATATTTAGGCTATACCACTGAAAGCTAGCAGGTCAATAATTTTATGTACGACAAGAACTCAACTGTTTAGCCGGGCATTGTGGCAGGCACCTGTAGTCCCGCTACTTGGGAAGCTGAGGCAAGAGAATTGCCTAAGCCCAAGAGCTGGAGGTTGCTGTGAGCTGTGATGCCACAGCACTCTACTGAGGGCAACAAAGTGATACTCTGTCTCTAAAAAAAAAAAAAAGAACTCAAGAAATATGCTGAAATGTTAATATATGGGATGGGCTGGATACTTGGTGGGATTATGATGCTTACCATTTATAGTTTTTTTTTGTCATCTGGAATTTCCATATGCATACACACACACACTATGTGTGCATAGACATTTACATCAACCATAGCTTCTGGCCTTCGCCTTCTTTCCACTGGCAGGGATGCATGCCTTCCAGCCATGTCTTACCCCTCATCAAATACCGACACTCCCTAAAGTGTCCCCTAAAGAGACTGGGGCTGCTTTGGATTCCTGTTATCTGTTTATCCCTAAGTCCACTTTACAGTTCCTTCTAGGGAGCCCAGAGAAAAATAAGCATTGCTTTTCAATCCCCATATCCTTATTGTAGTGTCTCTTCTTCATGGTGCTTGTTGCTGACACTTGCTTAACTTGTATCACAAGGATTTTGATATCAATCACCAGCATATATGTGTTGGCTAATGAAAGGGTGGTTCCCCAGGATTGCCAGGTGTTCACCATCCCACCACTTCACACTCATAACCATGGCAGCAACTATAAATTAAATAGAATGTCTAATAACTTCCATTTGTAATCTAATCTAAATGACTAGGTCCCAGCTAATCATTTAAACTTATTTGAGCTTTCTTTTCTTTTCTTTTTTTTTTTTTTTTTTTTTTTTTTTGCGGTTTTTGGCTGGAGCTGTGTTTGAACCCACCACACCTCTGGCAGATGGGGCCGGCACCCTACTCCTTTGAGCCATAGGCACCGCCCTGAGCTTATTTTCTTTATCTATAAAAGGAAAAAATAACTTCTGCTGGCCCTAGTTCACAGGGCTGCAATGAGGATAAAATAAAAATGCTATATGTAATTAGACTTTGTAACTTGGGCACACCCTGAGTTGAGGGCTTACTCTGATGTCTTCTCATGATTTCTTTCCAAAGACGGGACTCCCTGGACCATGTTCAAAACAGTAACAAATGCTGTGCTATTTTTACTCTGGCCAAATCTAAGGCACAAAACTCTTGCCCTGCCTTTAGTTGTGTAAATCTTATAAATTTAGACATTTCCTCCCTACCCTACTTATTCCCTGTTGCTTGAAGATCTGAGTTTTTTTTTTTAATGAGTCTAACAATAGCTCTTTCCTATGTTTATTAGTTTTCTCTGATCTTATAAAAGAATACTTGTTTTTATGAATTTACCTGCTTAGATCTAAAATATCAAGGACTGTTAGTAGAAGAGTACATAGGCTTGGCGCCCATAGCACAGTGGTTACGGCACCAAGGCTGGAAGGTTCAAATCCTGCCTGGGCCAACTGAACAACAATGACAACTGCAACAAAAAAATAGCCAGGCTTTGTGACGGGCATCTGTAGTCCCAGCTACTTGGGAAGCTGAGGCAAGAGAATCATTTAAGCCCAAGAGTTTGAGGTTGCTGTGAGCTGTGACACCACAGTACTCTACTGAGGGCAATGTAGTGAGACTGTCTCAAAAAATAAAATAAAATAAAATAAAATAGTACATAAAAAGGTAAAAAGTTTGGCTCAGCACCTGTGGCTCAAGTGGCTAAGGCGCCAGCCACATACACCTAAGGTGGCAGGTTCGAATCCAGCCTGGGCCCACCAAAACAACAATGGCGGCTGCAACCAAAAAATAGCCAGGCACTGTGGTGGGTGCCTGTGATCCCAGCTACTTGGGAGGCTGAGGCAGAAGACTCGCGTGAGCCAGGAATTGGAGGTTGCTGTGAGCTGTGATGTCACAGCACTCTACTCAGGGGGGACAGCTTGAGGCTCTGTCCAAAAAAAAGGTAAAACATTTATTCCATTTCCTCATAGCACTCTTTACATATTGTTGGTTACCATTTGTTCACACACAGCCTTTTGTGATAGTCACTTCTGTTTTTGGTTTTAGAGTTCTGAACAAACCTCCTCTCTAAGACTATTCTTATATCTGGAGGGCTTTAAAGCTGGTCTTTGTCTCCATTGTATTGCCGGAATGATTGCTATTTGCAAAGCCCCCAAGGGGTTCTGGGACCTCATCGTATGCGCCTTTAGCTAAGGTGATATTTCAGTTGGGCTATTGAGCGGAGATCTGTCAGATGGAGTCTTGGAAGGTACTTTCTTCCCAACCTCTCAAATTGCTTTCATATGACATGTACTGTACAAAGGTACAAGGTCTTATCTCAGTGGAAAGAAAGGAGGGATGGTGGAGAGGTGTCCATCTCACATTTGCTGAATGGAAGGTTAACAGAGAAGGAGGTACAGGATGCTCTTTTTCAGTGGGGCTCTGCATGCAGGTCATAGTTTGTCATTTAACTTGGCTCTCACTGAAAATCTGTCCTTCACCCTTCCCTCGGCAAACCATTATCTTTATGTTTCCAGTAGCCACCATGGCTGTGGGTGCAGATCCTGGCTGTTACAGAATAGACACTAATTAGCCAAATCTGCTGGGCTCATATTCTTCAAGTCACCAGGTGATGATTTCTGGCACAACCAAGGTGTTTGTGAAAACAGAAACAAACAAACCCCTAAAATAATGAAATTATTTGGCTGAGTATCAGTTTCTTCCCCTCCATTTTTGTCCTAAGGATTCTCAAACAAAAAATGTGCTGTTCTTCTCATTTAATGGATGGCTATTCACTCTGTTGTGGCTTCATCTCTTTCTCATCCCCTTTATCTGTGGGCACAATGCCACACTGAGAAATCCAGGGAAATGACTTTGTATTCCAGCCATAGATGCACGTTCCCTGCAATAGGTGGTTTGACTTGGTTCTTTGCTATTTAAGTTTCATCTCACAGCCTGTTTGTACAAGTGCATGTGTATTGTGCAGGTGGGGGAAGGGATTGATACTACTCTGCTGGTGGGGATCTGCAGAGGCCAGAACGGGTTTGGGTTCAATTGGAGACTTAAAAATAAGGAGGTTGATAATGGCATAGGAATCCAAAGTACAAAAGAGTGCTTTAGAAATCAGGACATTGTGTGTTAAACTAATAACAAGTACAAGGTTGCATAGCTAAAATGATATCAAACACGAATTACAAGCCTACTATGTGCCAGAAATCTATGCCAGCAGGTCCTGGACATATAAAGATAATTAACAGTAGTAGTGTAAGCCCCCAGACTCAATTCAAGCACCACTCTGAGAGTTTGAACATCGCTGCAAAGGCATGAGGAATTTTATTCATTCAAGCTCAGAGCCTGGGCTGCCCCTTTGAGAAAAAAGCGGTAACAGCCCTTACAGACTATCCAGAAAGTCCCTTTATACCCCTCCCACTTCCCTCCCATTAGTTCATCCCACCCCTTCCCCTTATTGGTAGGTAAACCATGTCTGTCCCAAACTGACAGGTACAGGGTGGTTGTGTTCAGGGTTGATTGGCTCAGGGATGAGTCTTCTTTGTCTCAGGTGAGGGAATGAGAAGGAAGGGATAAAGGTTGCAAGTGGGGTGTGTGCAGAGTAGAGTGGCGAGTGTAAAAAGGGGAGGGGTCAGGATGTGGGCTGAGTGCATAAGGGGGCTTGCCTAACACCTAGGTATGTGATAAGGTCCTTGGTATGCGGCAGCCTGTTCTGAGTAAACAACTAAAGGAGGTAGTTTGACTTGAGTTAGTTTGGTTCCCACAGTAGCAGCTGCAATAATAACATTTATTGAGCGCTTACAATATGCCAGCCTCTGTTCATTGTGAGTTACATGGATCGACTCATTTCATCTCTTCAGTATGTCTCTGAGTTAGTGACACTTGTCATGCTTCACAGTTGAGTTAACTGAAGCACAGAGAGGTTGAGCAACTTAACGTAGCTGATGAATAGCAGAGCCATGGCTTGTCCCAGGGAAGCTGCCCCAAGCCAATGCTCTTGCAGTTAGGGCCCAGTGGGTGACACAGAATGGTAAATGCATGAAGCTAGTGCAGTGGAGTTACTGGCAGATCAAAGAGAAATAGAGAGCTCTGGGATACTAAGAAGACCACCTAACCCAGCTATGTATGGTAATCTGGGCATACTTACTGGAGGAAGATGATGGGACCCAGAAACTGTGTTACTCTATGTCAGTCCTTAGGAGAAGCAGAGCTGGAATGGGGATCCACATCTGCTTTGTGGAGAATGACCCAATGGAGTAACCTACAGGTTTCTACTAAGTTCTATGTGTAAGCGCTGATGGAGGAGGTGTAAGTACAGGTTTTTAAAATTCAGCATCCAGGGTGGTACCTGTGGCTCAAAGGAGTAGGGTGCGCTGGCCCCATATGCCAGAGGTGGCAGGTTCAAACCCAACCCTGGCCAAAAAAAAAACTGAAAAAAAAATTGTAACAATATATACTGATAACAAAAGATGGATACAAGTTAGGTTAAGCACCTCTTGTAATTGCAGAAGTCAAGTGCGCCTTGAGTGTTTCAATTTTGATACAGTTTTTTCTTTTCTTAAAATGTGTTAGGGCTCAGTGCCTGTGGCTCAAGCGGCTAAGGCGCCAGCCACATACACCTAAGGTGGCGGGTTCAAATCCAGCCCGGGCCCACCAAACAATAATAATGGCTGCAACCGAAAAATAGCCAGGCGTTGTGGCGGGTGCCTGTGGTCCCAGCTACTTGGGAGGCTGAGACAGGAGACTCGCTAGAGCCCAGGAGTTAGAGGTTGCTGTGAGCAGTGAAGCCATGGCACTCTACCCAGGGGGACAGCTTAAGGCTCTGTCTCAAAAAAAAAAAAATGTGTTGGCTCGGCGCCTGTGGCTCAAGTGGCTAAGGCGCCAGCCACATACACCTAAGGTGGCGGGTTCAAATCCAGCCCGAGCCCACCAAAAACAACAATGACGGCTGCAACCAAAAAATAGCCGGGCATTGTGGCAGGCGCCTGTGGTCCCAGCTACTTGAGAGGCTGAGGCAGGAGACTCGTTTGAGCCCAGGAGATGGAAGTTGCTGTGAGCTGTGATGTCTTAGCACTCCACCCAGGGGGACAGCTTGAGGCTCTGTCTAAAAAAAAAAAAAAATGTGTCTACATTTGTTTTGGCAGGAGGTTGGGGGGCTCAGCACCCATAGTTCAGTGGTTAGAGCACCAGCCACAAACACGGGGGCTGGTAGGTCCAAACCCTACCCAGACCTGCTAGACAACAATGACAACTACAACAACAACAACAAAATAATTGGGCATTGTGGCACGTGCCTATAGTCCCAGCTACTTGGGAGGCTGAGGCAAGAAAATCACTTGAGCTCAAGAGTTTGAGGTTGCTATGAGCTGTGACACCACGGCCCTCTACCAAGGGTAACATAGTGAGACTCTGGCTCAAAAAAGAAAAAAAATTGAAAAAAAATGTGTATACATTTTTTGAAATCCCCTGTGTGTACACACACACAGACACACAAGCACCTACTGATATAAATAAATGATCCAATAAGTGAATTAAAAGGGGGAAGAAGTACAACCCCTCCAGGAAATGAAATTTAATCCCTACAATCCCCTCTTAATGATGGTCTGAACTTAGTGATTCTCTTCCAAAGAACATAGAAGGGGGTAAACAACTACTTCATAGTGGAGAGACCCATGTTGATATATCACATGCTCCCTAAGGTGATTATGGGGAGGGGGCTAAAACAGACACACACAATCCCTTTTCCCTTCCTCCCTTTCTTCCCCTTCTAAAACAAAGATGGGGTGTCCAGCCCCATCCCTGAGAAGTTCACAGGAAAGACGCTAACCTGACAGGCAACCTGTGGAATGTGCCCACCCTCTAACTACCTCCAGGTACAGACACCATATTTGCACTGCCCAGGAGGGTCACTCTCCCCATTCAATAAACATGGCCTGAACATCTCTGTGACCTTGTTGCTGGGCACCACCATTTACACCTTTCACTGATGTGATGGCAAGATCAGTTCATCTTTATGGTATTGTTCCCTAACCGCCCCCCCTCCACCCCGCAGTCTAAAAATAAAAACAACAAAATTACTTCAGACAGATACAAATTGAGAGACATTCTACAAAATAGCTGACCAGGATTCTTTAAAACTGTCAAGGTCATAAAATATGAAGAAAGAGTGAGAAACTTTCACAGACCAGAGGAGACTAAAGAGACAGGATGATGAAATGCAGTGTGTCACCCTGGACAGGCTCCTGCAACAGAAAAAGGGTGTGAGTGGGTAAATGGGTATAATCTAAATAAAATCTGAAGTTTAATATATAATGATGTACCAGTGTCAGTTTCTTGGTTTTGCGTGCCATGGTAACACAAGATGCTAACATTAGAGAAAACTAGGTGAGAGGTATATGGGAACTTTGTGAACTACTTTTGCAACATTTTTGTAAATCTAATATTGTCTTTTTAAAATAAAAGGTGTGTTTAAAACATGAAATAGGCTGGGTGTGGTTGCTCATGCCTGTAATCCCAACACTTGGGGAGGCCGAGGCAGGTGGATTGGTTGAGCTCAGGAGTTTTGGACAGGCCTGAGCAAGAGTGAGACCCTATCTCTACTAAAAATAAAAAGCTATCCGGGCTTAGTTGTGCATGCCTGTGGTCCCAGCTACTTGGGAGACTGAGGGAAGTGGATTGCTTGAACCCAGGAATTTGAGGTTGCTGTGAGCTATGAGACCATGGCACTTTACCCAGGGCAACAGAGTGACAGTCTGACCAAAAAAAATATATAAAAGTCAGCAAGGGTCAGTATGCAGAGAAACTAGAACTCTCACGCATTGGTGCTAGGAATGTAAAGCTGTACAACCACTTCAAGAAGCCATTAAACTGAAAAAGTAAAAAATACACCATATGTCTCCATTGCTCCACTGCTAGGCATTTACACAAAAGAAAAAAAAGAGAGAGAGACCTGTACAAAGAATGCTCACAGCAGCTACATTCACAGTACATCAAAGCCAGAAAATAGTTATCAACAGGTGAATGGATAAACAAATCATAGTACATTCATGTAATGGACTGGTACTTAGTTTTAAAAAGGAGCAAGCTACAACGTGGACAAACCTCAGAAACACTGTGTTGAGCAAAAGAAGCCAGATGTAAAGGTGTACCTACTTGTAAGAATCCATTATAAAAAATTAAAATGGGCAAAACCTATCTGTAGGCCAGGTACTCTGAGAGACCAAGGAGTGTGGATTGCCTGAGCTCATGGGTTCAAGACCAGCCTGAGCAAGAGAAAGACCTCTGTCTCTAAAGATAGCTATGCATTGTGGCTGGCGCCTGTAGTCCCAGCTATTTGGGAGGCTGAGGCAAGAGGATCACTTGAGCCCAAGAGTTTGAGGTTGCTGTGAGCTATAATGTCAGGGCATTTTACTGAGGGCAGCAAAGAGAGACTCTGCCTCAAAAAAAAAAACGCCAAAAAACTATCTGTAGTGACAGAAAACTGAACAAGGGTTGCCCTGGACCAGAAGAGAGCCAGGGACTATGTGGGAAGGAATAGGGAACTTCTGGAATGATGGGAGTGTTTTCTATTTTGATTATGGTGGTAGTTCCTCAATTACATTATAATTTACATTTAAAATGGGTACATTATTGGGAAAAATGTTGGTCATAGGATACAAAATTTCAGTTAGATAGGAGGAAGTTCAAGAGATCTGTTGCACAGCATGGTGACTATAGTTAATAATAATGTATTGTGTTCTTGCAAATTGTTAGGAGAGTAGATTTTAAGGGTTCTCACCCTTAAATAAGTATATGTTAATTATGTGTATAATGTATATGTTAATTAATACCCAAAATAAGTATGTGAGATAATGTATATGTTAATTAGCTGAATTTAGCCATTCCACTATACATATTTCAAAACAACATGTGGAACATGAGAAATATATACAATTTTATGTCAGTTAAAAGTTGTTTTTAATAATTTTAATTATAGGCTTGGCCCTTGTAGCTCAACCAGCTAAGGCACCAGCCACATACACCGGAACTGGTAGGTTTGAATTCAGCCCCAGCCTGCCAAACAACAATGACAACTATAACCAAAAGATAGCCGGGTGTTGTAGCGGGCACCTGTAGTCCCAGCTACTTGGGAGGCTGAGGCAAGAGGATCACTTGAACCCAAGAGTTTGAGGTTGCTAGGGCAGTGACACCACAGCACTCTACCCAAGGCAACAGCTTGAGACTCTGTCTCAAAATAATAACAATAATGATTTTAATTATGAAAAACAAGTAAACTAGGGGTGGCACCTGTGGCTCAAAGGAGTAGAGTGCTGGGTCCATATGCCAGAGGTGGTGGGTTCAAACCCAGCCTCAGCCAAAAACTGCAAACCCCCCCCCAAAAAAAACAACAAAAATACCCCAAATAAACTAAACTAAAATGGGAATATTGTATGTAAATTACACCTCAATAAAGTTAACAAAGAACTGGGATGGTTCATTTTATGTTTCAACTTGGTAAGCCACAGTACTTAGATATTTGGGCATACAGTATTCTATGAAGGTATTTTTATTTATTTATTTATTTATTTTGAGACAGAGTCATTATGTCACCTTGGTAGAGTGCCATGGCATCATAGCTCACAGCAACCTCCAACTCTTGGGCTTAAGCAAATGTCTTTCCTTAGCCTCCCAAGTAGCTGGGACTACAGGCACCTGCCACAACACCTGCCTATTTTTTTGTTGTTGTTGTTGTTGCAGTTATCATTGTTGTTTGTCAGGTTCGAGCTGGATTCGAACCCACCAGCTCCAGGATATGTGGCTGGTGCCCTAGCTGCTGAGCTATAGGCACCAAGCCTGAAGGTATTTTTAAATGAGTTTAACATATAAGTCAGTTGACTTTGAATACAACAGATTACCCTTCATGATGTGTGTGTGGGCTTTATCCAATCAGTTGCAGGCCTTAATGGAAAAAGACTGACCTCCCCAGGAGAAAAGGGAGTTCAGCCAGCAGACTGCCTTTGAAGTTGAACTGCGAGTCTTCTCTGGTTCTGTAGCCTATCCTGCAGATAGCCACCAAACAGCACCACTTGCCAGACCCCTCAACCATATGAGCTAATTCCTTAAAATAAATCTGAATCCTTCATTCTCTCTTTCTCCATACACCGTGGATGCCCCAAAAATCTATACACATTTTAAGAAAGGAAAAAAACTATATTAAATTTGTAATACTCAAGTCATGTTAGACTTCTGCAGTCACAAGAGGTGTTCAACATGACATGTATTCATCTTTTGTTATCAGAATATATTATTACAATTTTAATACAGTTTCTTTTTCCTTTCTTAAAATGTGTATACATTTTTTTGGTGCCCTCTGGAGAGAAAAGATCAACAAGGCCACAGAATTATAAGCAATCCCTGAGTTACAAATATCTGACTAATGTATGACTCACACTTAGGAATGGTGGCTAATACAGATAAATGTACCTGTTCTGTCTTACATTCAAATTCAACTTAAGAACAAATCTATGGGACCTATCTTTTTCATAATTTGGGAACTGCCTGTAGTGCAAAAACGAACATGAAATTTCTTCTCATTTCTCAACTCTAGTTTCTCTGCCTACAGAGTCAACACACGATGTATCTTTGTTGAATGACTCAGAGTTATTGTAAGGTTTTAGTTGACTAAGAACCTTGAGTTACACTGATTCAGTTGAAAGATACTGTTAGTCAGGCTTGGTGCCTGTGGCTCAATCGGCTAAGGCGCTAGCCACATACACCCAAGGTGGAGGGTTCGAATCCCCAGCCCGGACCCGCCAAACAACAATGATGGCTGCAACCAAAAAATGGCCGGGCATTGTGGCGGGCACCTGTGGTCTCAGCTACTTGGGAGGCGGAGGCAGGAGACTCGCTTGAGCCCAGGAGTTGGAGGTTGCTATGAGCTGGGATGCCATGGCACTCTACCCAGGGGGATAGCTTGAGGCTCTGTCTCAAAAAAAAAAAAAAAAAAGAAAGATACTGTCAGAACGCACAGCTTGGCTTCTGATTCAAGTTTTCTAAAGTAGTTTGAAAGTAGTTTGATCTAAAATAGTTTGGGTGTATGTCCCTTAACCACCCTCAGCAAGTTAAGCCTCCTAGAGATGATTTATGGGCTGTCTTATTTTTAATCCTTGGAGAGATGTATTTCCTTCATCTCTGTGTCAGGGTATCCCTGCAGGGAGAACCAGGTAGTGTAAACATGTCTGGACGAGAGACTTGAAAGTTGTCTCATCTTTCTTTTCTGATTTTGCTGATATCTGGGAACTCTTGTGTTGACCTAGCACATCTGTACCCTTATGAGAACTTCCTGGGCCCTCTTTCATGGCTTTTTCTATTACAGTGATTGGTTTTTTATCCCCTTCTAACTTGTAGGATGTTTGTAGTTTTTGATAGTTATAATTTTCTGACCCTCCAAGCACACAGGGGCTCTTCAATCTCAGTTGCCAGTGGCATTCGTTTGCAAGTATCATAGGCAAATGAGATTACTTTAGATAACTGCACTTCCATACTGGCATTTACATTTTACCTGGTAAAGGTTCCAATTTCAGAAAGATATACCTCTTTACTGTGCTTGATGTGGTGCCAAACTTATTTAGTTAATGAAAGATTTTGATGGAAATCTCTATGCTTAAAAGTTAAGTGAGGTTTTGAGGTCACAGGAACTAAAAGAGTTGAGTGTATATCACCTATTGGTAACTAACATGATTTTTCTTGTAGACATTTATCAACTTGACAGATTTAACTACTTTAACATTGTTGTACATGTTTACTCTTTAAAATATATCTTGTATCTCACAGGGCAAATCATACCCCTTCAGGGGCCCATTCCCGCCTGTTTGGAATCCAATTATCTACCTAGATTTTAACAACCTTTGGAGGACAATAGATGACATGGGACAGGAGGTAAAGTTTCTTTGACTACATTTGTATTTTTCATAGGATTAGTCCTTAAAAGAAACAAGTGCCTGGCATATTGCTGAGGACATGGTAACAATTAGTAAAGATTTGTGAAAGATGTGAATGAAGTTTCTTTCTAACGTTCAAAAGAATGAAATGTCCAACAGATTGTTATTTGTATAGTGCTTACAAGAGGACAGAAAATCATGTATCACTCAGCCTTCCTAAGATGATGTTTCTAATTTAGCAAATCCTCAGGATATAGCAAAGTAAGACTTCTAGGTCTTTGATTCACCACCATGCTCAAACCTGGAAACTCCAATTGGACATAATTTAGTGCAGCCATATGATACTTGTTAAAGAGTACACTTATGAATGTTCTCTAGAAGTTAGTAACTTAGTAATCAATATTTGGAAATAACCCAATTACAACATATGATACATCCATTTATTGTGCATGAAGTGTTAATAAATTAAACATGGCTTAAGTGGTATTGATTTAAAATAGGAAATCTACAGAGATAGCATTGACTATATAGTAAAAGTAACTATTGGGGGAATTTGGAAAGATTAACAGTTTTCTTCAAGTTAGAGATTTTAACACTATTTAAATAGTTATTTAGAATGGACAATTACATTTGTCTTTCTGAATGTAGATTCCCAATGATGCCCCATGGAAGGCACCCCTTGCAGAAGAGTGGGACCACATGACAATGAAGGAGCTGCTGGATAAGATCTGCTGGACTAAGTAAGACTCACTATTAGGCACAGGCATTTATCATGACCATTTTCCAGGGTTATTAAGCATTACTAGTCAATAGTTATGGTACAAAATAGCTGCTTTATGTCTAAAAGCATAGCACCAGCCAAGTGGAATGCTGAAAAATGTTAGGACTGGCTCCTATCCTAAAGATGTCTATAAAGCCAACTTACTTCTTTGGAATAATTTTGTACCACAAAGGTGGCATTACCCCATAGAATCCTCAAAGCAGATCAGTGTGTGTCACCTTTACCCAGAACAGTTTAAAGACCATCAGCTTAAAGATCTCACATGTCAAGTTGTTGATGTAGGACTACTTTTATATTCTACACTGATGGTCACATATAGTGATGGTTAATATGCATGTACTATATGGGATGTAGTACAACTCTTCAAGGACTTAAAGAAGAACTTCTAGTGACCTTCTCCGGGTAAGGGAGGGGAAATATGTATATCTGAACTCACTACTCCCCTTTAGTGAAAAAGATGTGGTGTTGAAAGCAAGTATTCATGTATTAAGCATTCAATTGGCAGAGCTGAGAACTATACAGAAATTATTAAGGCTGCATATATAGACTATATGGAAAGGTGTTGTGTTCTTGGATGGCATGGAAAATGGAAAGGAGTGTAGGAGTTCCCATTCAAGCTCATGGCAAATCTGTGGTAAGCAAAAGTAAGAGAAATGGAAGCCATGTTCAAGGAGACTGTCCTTTCATGCTAAGCAATGTTAGTTGGGAATATGGTTGGCCCTTGGATTGATGTCTTCATACTCTAGGCATTGGAGAGGGAAGCTGGGTCACTGCAAACTAAAATTAAAAACAAATGTTTAGGCATATCTGAATCTAAGAAGTAGAAAAAGGGGGCGGAGCCAAGATGGCGGACTGCAGCCAGCTTTTTGCAGAGGCTCCCGTCCAGAAGGAGGCTGAAAGGACAGAAGTTTAGCTAATTAGCTGATGGTTTGGAGCAGAGCCAAGAGAGAAGATTGAGGAGCACACTTCA
>CAUYQV010146312.1:0-22774 GCA_963574575.1 Galagoides demidoff | reverse complement strand
CAAAAGTAAAAAAATTAGCAAATTAGCCAGGGGTAGTAGCACTTGCTTGTAGTCTCAGCCACTAGGGAGGCTGAAGCAGGAGGATATTGTTAGCCTCAGAATTAGAGGTTGCTGTAAGCTATGATGCCATGGTACTCTACCAAGTGTGACAGAGTGAGACTGTCTCAAACAAAACAAAATGTAGGTGATGTGAGCACAGTGACTGGCACACAGGAGCCATTGGGACATTGCAGCTAATCCTGAGTATGAAAAGATAAGCACACACCCCTGCGTGTGCCTATTAGAGCACAAGATGTGCAGGCAGCCAGGGTGAGCTATGGGCCAAAGCTGCCCCCAGCATACTCACCTGTCAGTGTTGAGGACAGCCTCCACCTCGGGGATGTTGGCCTTGAGAGAGATGGCGCTGAGCTCATTCAGCTCCTGGTTGTTGAGGAGCAAGTACTTGTTCCTGAAACAAATGGGTTAGAGAAGGTCAAGGACAGGAATTGGGGCTGTCAGGTTAGCCTTGGGGTAGTGCAAGGAGTCTTTTGCCTATTTCCTGTGGAAACAGAAAAATCTGAGACTCCAGCAAGCACACCACCCAGTACCTCTCACCCAAGCTAGTATCGTCAGTAGGAGGAAATACTCAGTCTGTAGAATCTCTTCCTGGCCACACCCCCCAAGCCCCTGCCTTCTCCTTCCCTGAGCACCCCCAGGCTTTCCTTTGGCCTACCGAATGCTTCTATCTGTTTTCTGGAAGGCATCTGCCTCTCAAGACATCCAATCACACTTGCTGTTCTACACTAGCCCGGCCCTGCTACAGCAGCACTATCAGCCAGTCACAGAAGCAGAGGACTGGTCAGCTCTGACACTCCTTCTCCACTTGGCATCCAGACTTGTCATTGTTGGGTCCTGTGCTCCCAGGTTACCAGCTCCCTAAACCTGTCTCCCATAGGAACCGAATCTTCACAAAGCACCCACAATGATCTTCACAAACAGGACTCCGACCCTGTCACTCCAGCTGCATGTTTCCACAGCTTCCTGCTGCTTTTAGAACACAGATGCTTCTCAATGTACAAGGGGTTATGTCCTGATAAGCCTGTTGTGAGCTGAAAACCTAATGCATTTAATGCATCTAACCTAACAAACATCCTAGCTTAGCTTAGCCTAGCCAACCTGGAATATATGTAGGCACACAGCACACTGCAGGATGCTGTGTGCCTACCCTCACCCCTGCATGGCTGAGTGGGTGCTGCCAGAGAGTACTGTACAGCATAGCACTACCCCAAGAAAAGGTCGAAATTCTACTTCTGCAGCACTGTCGAAGTTGAAAAAATCATACATCAAACCATCGTTTAAGTCAGGGACCATCTATATGGAAAATCCAGGCCTATGAACAGGACCCACAAGGCTCTATGTGGCCTGGCCACCAACCATCTGTGCAGCATCACCCATGACCACATCACTCCCATCATCTGGCCATACTGGTTCCCCCTCCTTCAGGGGTTTGTGCACATGCCAGGGCTACTGGCTAGAACACTCACCCTCTCACATCGCCTGTTCACCCAATTTTCTCCTATGAACTGACCTTTCAGGTCTTAGCTGACAAGTTAACTGCAGGGAAGAGTTCCTTAGTACCCTCTGGCCAGCTCTGGACCCTGTCAATATCTTCTCACAGACTATGCCTCTTTCCTCCTGAGTGCCACCTCCATTTGTCATCACACGCTCAGAAGTGGACTCTTCCGGCACATAGCTATCTTCACATCCACGCTGTGCCCTTCCTAAGAGTAGGGACTATGGCTGTTTTCATCGTCACTGTAACCTCACAGCCTGGCCCATAGAAAAGTTAGGGACCTACTTCTAGGAAAAAAGTGTACTTTCATGACTACTGGTGCTATTTTCCAAAAAAGTTCACATACTTCCTGGAGGCTTTCTACAGCCTCTGCTAGGAAACCTCTCAAAGAGGATGGTCATACATAAAAGAGAGGGAAGATGCAGAGCAGAGGCCCCTGGGGCAACGTCTATTCTCAGGCACGTTTTGTTAGCTCACATAATTCAATGTTTAACTGACGCTTAAAAACCAAGACCTTTCACATAAATCTTAATTTCTGACTTTCCTTGAGAGAAAAAAATCAGGAGCTATGTAACAGTAGGCCCAGCATGCTAGTTGGAGCTGGGCATGGGCCCTGAAGTTATGCCTCACGCAGGTTCCAGCACTTGATCTCCCCAGAGCCAATATCAGGGGTCAGCTGCTGGTCACCCTCTTCCGCACTCCCTTCCTCATAGCAGACAACATAGAATTTCCTGTACATTTTCCACTGAAGGTTGAAAAATAAAAAATAAGAGGGCAGAGTGTATTTTAAAAAAACAAAAAATGGTTGCAAGCATACGTCCTGGTGGTGAAGCATCCCACACTTGTTCCATAAGTAATCAGCTGGCTTTGGCTGTCTGAGGTTCCTGCTGGCCCCTGGAACAGCCAAGGTATCCACCCCTGTTTTAGAGGAAAGCTGAGAGATATTGTGATTCCACGGGTGCTCACGTCTCAGGGTGGCTGTGAGGGCTGGTGAAAAGCCCAGTATAGTGCCTGGCCCAAAAGAAAAGCTGGACAAATGGCAGCTCCCACTACAGCATCATGAAGTACAGCCACACTTGCTACCACTGAGGGGACAATGGGCTTTCACCAGCTGCAGGTCCTCTTCTTGAGCTGAGGCCAGTGACCAGACAAGGAGACCCAACAACTCCCCTCAGAGGGATATGCTTGTACTTACTCGTGGTGGTCGCTGAAGCTCTGGAGAAGCCTCAAAAACTGTATCTTCAAGGTGATGTCCTAAAATACACATGTATCCTCAATGTTAAAACCATGGTAACAACATTCCAATACAAAACAAGGCAGATACTCTGTGGACAGTCTGCTTCTTTGGGCCTCTGTCCTCATCACGCACAATGAGGACTTTCCTTTAGTTAGAAATCCATTTGTTGACCTCTGTATCTGGCCAACAACAGATTAGGCTAATGTGGACCTTTCCTGATGAAAATATCCTAGCATACTGGACAAAAAGTAATCAAAATTCTTTTAAATGTGAGGCTAATTTCATAAGAAAGAGTAGCACGCAGGAATCAGAAACAAAGAGAGGACTGAGCTGGGAGCAGTGAGCCTAGGAGCTGACACTTAGCATCTGTGGGTGTGTAAAGCAGTGGAAACTAGACTTAGCCACACTGGGGTCTGGGTTCTTGCCTTCAGCCTGCATATCCTGGGTGAAAAATGGGTTAGAAAGACACAACTTACTGGGCCCAGTAAAGAAGCTGGCAAAGAAGCCTGGCTTCACTAGGGCGCTGCTGGCAGTTTGAGGGGAGCCTCCTGGAACAAGCAGAAACCCTGGGCTCATATTACCAGAGTAGTAGGACCAAGATGTTAAACATGGAAACTGGCCCTGGGACATTGGTACCCTGAATACCTGGCGGACAAAAGCAAAAATGCTCTGGAGACATGCTTCCTGGGCTGAAGTTATACAGATACCCACAGGAGAACAAGCCCTACAGGAGGTGGTCTCTCCATAAACAGGAGGCAGCACTCTATCCTAAGTGTCTGATGTCCTAAACACAAGCATTAGTACCCCATGAGCAAATGAAAGAGACTGTAAATAGATTACAAATGATTAAAGAAATAACATTCAACATGGCTGGGCATGGTGGCTCATGCCTGTAATCCTAGCACTCAGGGTGACTGAGTAAGGTAGATCACTTGAGCTCAGGAGTTTGAGACCAGCCTGAACAACAGTGAGACCCTCTCTCTACTAAAAATAGAAAAATTAACTGGGAATTGTGGTGGGCACCTGTAGTCCCAGTTACTCAGGAGTCTGAGGCAAGAGGATCCCTTAAGCATAGACGTTTGAGGATGCTGTGAGCTATGACACCACAGCACTCTACCCAGGGCTAGTGAAAGAGAAACCATGTCTCGGAGAAAAAAAAAAAAAAGAAAAGAAAAGAAAAGAAATAACATGCAACAGACTAAGACTTCAACATGATGAACAAAGACTGAGCAGTTTTTGAATAGAATGTCCAGAAATGGAAAATATATTCATTTCAAATTAAAAACTCTAATGAAGCTGGGTACAGTGCCCCATGTTTGTAATCTCAAGCTACTCAGGAAGCTGAGGCAGGAGGACTGCTTAAACCCAAGAATTCAAGGCTGGGGTAAGCAGAGATCTCATCACTGCACTCCAGTCTTGGTGACAGAGACCTCATCTCTTAAAACAAAACAAAACAAACAAACAAAAAGCATGGGTATGGTGGCTCACACCTGTTATCCCAGCACTTTGGGAGGCTGAGGTGGGAGGATCACTTGAGGTCAAGAGCTCAAGATCAGCTGGGCAATATGGCAAGATGCTATAAAGCCAAAGAGAAAATGGTGAAGTGGAAGACAAGGGCACTGAGGAAAGTCCCTAGAACACAGTGCAGAGACCAGGGGCCCTGACACTTTCCTTCTCATGCTGGTGGACAAACCTCTGACAGGCCTAGGAGGCTGACAGGCACAGGAATATTTTCTTTCTTATGCAAGAAAACAAAGGCTCAGAAATTCAGTGATTCATTCAAGCCTTCCCAACAGGCTGAGTGGCACCAGGCCTTCCAACACCCAGTTCAGAGCTCTCTCTAGGGCACTATGAGAGATACAAGTAGAGGTGAGTCCTTGGCCTCAAAACACCAAAGCATTGGCTTGGTACCTGTAGCTAAGTGGTTAGGACGCCAGCTCACAGCATCCTCAAACTCCTGTGCTCAAGGGATCCTCTTGCCTCAGCCTCCCAAGTAACTGTACCCACAATTCCCAGGGTTGGTGAGTTTGAACCCGGCCAAGGCCTGCTAAACAACAATGACAACAAAAAAATAGCCAGGCGTTGTGGCAGGCGCCTTTAGTCCCAGCTACTTGGGAGGCTGAGATAAGAGAACTGCTTAAGCCCAAGAATTTGAGGTGCTGTGAGCTGTGATGCCATGACACTCTACCCACGGTGACATAGTGAGACTGCCTCAAAAAACAAAACAAACCCCCCCCCCCAACATCCCAAAGCTTTTTGATGCAGGTCCTGGGAGTCTTGTAGTGTATAGTTCTAGGAGGCTAACCTAGAGTTACTGAGTGTAAATTATAAGGAGAAAGAACACCAAATAAGGGAAAACTTGGTACTAAAGAAGGTGTCCCTGTTTATAAGGATCTGAGATCCCCATCTCAGAGGGGTGCAAAGGAAAACTGGCTGAAGGGCCCCAGGCAGGGGCATCTTAAAAGATTTTTGCACAAATGGAGGCGTTAGTTCAATCTTCCCCCAAGGCAGCTTCCAATTTTGGATTATAAAATATGAGTTTTAGTTTCTGTTCTACTCTCAAAGAACAAGAGGTCAAAACATCAGCAGCAGGTCTTGAAATAACAACTCCTAGCAAGTCAGACCATGTTGGTCCCCAGGTTCCCTTGCTCACCGGGCTACAGTCACAGTTCTGGTTGTGACCGTGGAGGACGAGGGCAGACGCTGAGTGCTTCCTCCAAATCAGCTTGTCAAACAAATTATTGAGTCCAGGGATCAACTTGAACTCTGCAATCATTCTGTGAACCTGGATGGGGTTGGAAGGGAAAGGTATTGAGACAAAAATGCTTGGAAGATCTAGCAAAGGCTCACACTGAACAAAACAATCTCAGCACAACAATCTTCATGACAAAGAAAGCAACAGTTGGTAGGAAGCACTGAGGCTTAAAGAAAACACCCTACTCCCCACAAGTATACTTTTTAACTTTCTCATTAACACTTACAAAAATCCTACAAGTCACAATGTATAATAGGTTGTATCTTAGGAGCACGAGTTTTAGATTCAGATAGCCTTGGGTTAGACTCTTAGCTCCATAATGCTGCCTAATGCTCCACCTTAAGGAACTTTCTTAAGGTTTCCTTCCTCATTACGTTATTAAAAGGAAAATATCCCTCATGCTTTACACATTGGGATAAATTTCATTTGGAAGATGCAATTATTAAAAGCTAAATCTCTCAATGTGTATAATGCATAGATATATGTATGGCACACTCCCTAGGGTAGGATACAACTCTGATTTTTCATGTGTCATGTGTTAAGTTACATAACCTAATGGTTTGTACTCTCATATTAATCTGAAATATAAAAAGAATAAAAAAAGTTAAAACTCTTAAGATCTAGAAAAATCTATGTAAAGACTTAAAAAATGGGCCACGCATGGTGGCTCACACCTGTAATCCTGAGAGGCCAAGGTGGGTGGATTGCCTGAGCTATGGGTTCAAGACCAGCCTGAGCAAAAGTGAGACCCTGTCTCAAAAAATAGCCGGGGGTTGTGGTGGGTGACTGTAGTCCCACCTACTTGGGAGGCTGAGGCAAGAGGGTCACTTGAGCCCAGGAGTTTGAGGTTGCATGTAGTAAGGCTTGGCACTCAAAGCTCAGTGGTTAGGGTGCCAGCCATATACACTGAGGCTGGCAGGTTTGAACCTGGTCCTGGCCTGCTAAACAACAATGACAACTACAACAAAAAAAACAGTGGGGTGCTGTGGTGGGTGCCTGTACCGGAGGAAGCTGGGCAGGCTGAGGCAAGAGAATTATTTGAGCCCAAGAGTCTGAGGTTGCCGTGAGCTATGATGCCCTCGCAGTCTACCAAAGGCTGACAAAGTGAGATTGTCTCAAAAAGAAAAAAAAAAAACTTTAAAAAAGTGATCTAAGTTGGTAAAGCCTTTCTAAAAGATTATCCTAAGCCTAGGAGAAAAAAAAAAGATTTCTGATTTTCCCGCACAAACGTTTTAAAACTGAGCAAAACTCACAATAAACAAAGCTGCAAGTCACATATTACAAATGGAGAACGTGTATTGGGAACTCATGCCACAGTAAAGAGCTAATTTCCTCTACCAAGAGTTCTATAAGGCTGAAACAAAAAGATCAATCCTACAAATAAAAAAAAAAAAGAAAGAAAAAAGGGACAAAGGATATAGAAAGTAAAATAGAAAAGATTCTTAAACATATGAAAATAGCTCAATCTCACTTATGATATTCAGACAGTCAAATCACAACTGATTTTTCACTTTTTCAGTTTAGCAAAGATACAAAAGTTTCTTTTGTATCTTTGAAACTGCACCAAAAAAATAGCCGGGTGTTGTAGCAGGCCCTGTGGTCCCAGCTTCTCAGGAGACTGAGGCCAAGAGCATTGCCTAAGTCCAAGAGCTAGAGGTTGCTGTGAGCTGTGATGCCACAGCACTCTACCAAGGACGACAAAGTAAGACTCTGACTAAAAAATAAATAAAAAACAGAATATGGGGCTGGGCACAGTGACTCATGTGTATAACCTCAGCACTCTGGGAGGCTGAGGTGGGAGTTTACCTGTGGCCAGGAGTTTCAAGACCGACCTGAGCAACAGAGTGAGACTCTGGCTCTATAAAAGAAAATTAAAAAATCAGCTGGGTGTCTATAGTTCCAGCTACTTGGGAGGCTGAGGCAGAAGGATCTTTACAACCCAGGAGTTTAAAGATGCAGTAAGCTATGGTCAGGCCACTGTATTTTATGTATGTTAGCCTGGGTGTTACAGCATGACCCTGTCTCCTAAACAAACAGACAAACAAACAACAACAAAAACCCTGACAGATGAATTTACTTATTAAAAATGTTTTACATAACATAAAACCAAATTATTACTACCCCTTTTCAGGACTATTGTAATGATGAAGTCATAAAATGGGTATAAAGCCCTGAGCACACCACCAGTGCTCACTTAGCACCATTTCACAAGAGGGAAGGGAAGTTCAGCAAGGCCAGCCTGGGCAGTCAGTGGTAGAAACACCACCTAACTGATGTGCTCTGAGCCTATGTCTGCCCCTCTCAAGCCTACCACAGGCATGGATTTGTCTTGGGAGATCAGAACCTAACAAGAACATCCTCTGCAGACAGAAGGCTGCAGAGGATGTTCTTTGGACCCAAAAATCAGAGCCTCTGGCCAGTGTTAGACACACACGCAGCTCAGAATCTCAGACTCATACAAAATGGCATCTGCTCCACTACCCAGCCCTTTACTAAGACCCATCCTGGATTTTACAGAGCTGGGAAGATGAGGTTGATACCTACAGTGGTCACTAAGCTGTGTGCCTTCCTGTCTCACTCCAAAGGGCTCTACGCCAGGCCCAGGTCACAGTTACAAAAAGGTACTACAGTACCCTAAAGTTCATCCAGCCCAGCTGTCTCACTGCACAGACTAGAAACCCCACTCTTAAGAGATTAGGGTTAAATTACACAGCTGGAAAAAAGGAGGCTTTCTGAGGCAGAGTTGACCCTGACCCTGGGTCTCCTGAAGTCCTGGCTAGTGCTTAGGCTTAAGGTTTCTACTATGCTGTTTTCCTTTTCTCTTGAAAGTATTAGCTTCTTCACTTATAGGACAAATTTTACTTGTCAAATGCATTCTTCCAGGTCCAGCCCCTTAGTCTGCCCTATAGTGGGATGGTAGAGAAGCAGGCAAGTGGGTAGGATGCAGCACACTCTGACAATGGGGCAGTGAGCAGGAGCTCAGGATTTGGAGGCAGGCAGCCCCAGGCTTATAGGCAAGTTCTGCGATCCTTGGCAATGTTCTTCTTTAAGCCTGAGTCCCCGGATAGAAATGGGAGAATAATGGAGCTTTTAAGAGGGTTCAGTGAGTTAATAAGGAAGCAGCTCAGGGCACTTGAAAAAAACACAAAACTGCTATATTAGTTATTTTCATGAGCGCCAGAGGGGTGAAACTTACAACATGTAGGGAGCCTTTCTTGAGATTTCAATTTGGCTAAGATGGGTCAGAAAATGTGGCCCAACTACATTTAAGCAAGGCCACTTCAAAGAGGAACTGAGGCTTGGCTAAAAAAACCCCCTTGCTACCCAGTCTAGGCAGGATCTGTGAAATCCACTTCCCCATAGTGCCTAGCACACAACAGGAACTCAGTAACTGCTAACTGTGCAAATGAGAATATGCTGGTAAAACACTGGTTCTCGGTAGGGCAGGATTCCAAGGCCACTGATGGTTCATTCTCAAGGAAGCAGCACTATAATCCCACCATTTAACTAAAGACCACAATGACTCACAGCAACTTGGCAAAAGGAAGTCTCAGGGAATAGGGAACTGTTGTGGTTAGGGGACAGAAATAGGAGGTAGGGCAGCAGAGTCCAAATCTTGGCTCTGTGCGGGTCTTGCCACTGAGACATGGCCCATTTTGTACCCTGGTGTTCTCAAGCATCACATATGGGGGGAGCAAGCCCCAGCTTTTGTATAACTTACTAAATACCTGAATATTTAAATATGAGTAACTAAGAAAGTGCCTCAAAAAAGTAAAAGCACTCAACATAAGGAGCAATCCTTACTGTTATTATTTTTAAAATAATAAACATGTTCCTTATTGAAGAAAGGGATGTCAGCATGAGATGTCACCCAGTGTCTTGGTTTTAAATACCAAACATAGGCTGAGGACCCTGAAAGTGAACCTCCAGCGCAGAGCCTGCCTTTCCACTCCTTATGACCAGTCTTAAGCGTCTCAATAAACAGTAAATCCATTCTCCCACTTGCTTAGGCCCAAAACCTTGGGAATCATCCTTAACTCCTCTCTGTCTACAGTTAAACCATCAGCAAATCTTATCTGTCCTGCTTTCAGGATTTATCCAGAATGCAACCACTTCCTTGCACTCCCACCAGCACATGCCAGCCTTGGCTACTATCATCTCTCAGATCCATGATGGGGGTCCCTAATGGTCTCTGCAGTCCTTGCTGTTCCCAGACTTTTATATAAGCCAGAGGGGTTATTTCCCACTTTGCTCAGAGTAAAAACTAAAGTCTTTAAAATGGCCCAGATGGCTCGGTGCCTGTGGCGGGTTCAAATCCCCAGCCCGGGCCGCCAAACAGCAATGATGGCTGCAACCAAAAAATGGCCGGGTGTTGTGGCGGGTGCCTGTGGTCCCAGCTACTTGGGGAGGCGGAGGCGGGAGACTCGCTTGAGCCCAGGAGTTGTAGGTTGCTATGAGCTGTGATGCCATGGCACTCTACCCAGGGGGATAGCTTGAGGCTCCGTCTCAAAAAAAATAAAAAAATAAAATAAAATAAAATAAAATGGCCCAGATCAGCTCATAGGGTGCTGGCCCTGCGAGCCCTCAGCCCTCCCCTTCTCACTGCTTGGTGCAGTCTACCCACTCCCGCCTCTTTACTACTCTACCTTCTTGGGGCTCAGTAACACTGCTCCATCTGACTGGTGGGCTCCCTCATTTTTCTCCAGGACATTTTTATGCCAAATGTCATCTTTTCAGTGAGTCTATTATCTGACTCTTCTGTAAAATTGTTCCTCATTTGTAAAATGGGGATGATTGCACTTCTGTCATCCAGAAGACCTGTGACAGTCCACTGTGACTCAGAAGGACAGCCAAGCTCCCAGCCCACCCACTCCCCTCCCTACAAGAAGTTCCTCCGCCCACAGTGCCTGTTTTCTCTGTAGGATAGCGACATCTGTCTGGAGGAGTGCTGCCTTCCTCCAGATACCTCTGACCCTCTGTGGGTTACAGGCCCTTGCTCCTCCCTCTTGGAACTGCTTTAAGGCTCAAGAAACCCCAGTACACCTGAACTTGCCCAGCTTTTGTAAGTGGACACAGGTCCAGGCATTGCCCCACAGCCCTGGGCCTCCATCAGACTGGCAACTCTTCCAACACATATGCAGGGCCTGCTCCTGCTCTGAGTAGCAGGCCTACCTAGGAATGCTGCTCATAACAAGACCCAGCTCTGGAATCAGCCTGGATTCCTTATGCATACAACAGGAGAAAGGAAGCCCAGCCCTATACTCTGCTGGGCTAGAATGAGTGTCATTCTGAGAGAAGGGCCAGTGGAGCACCCGGCACACCATGAGCACCTGGCAGCTTTGCTCCTGGCTCCGTCTTGAGTTGTTGGAAAGGGGCCCACCTGATTTCGCTGACGCCCCATCAGCAGCACGCAGAGGACATAGAGCACTTCCAGTTTGTACATGATCTCGTGCATAATCTTCATTGACTGGGGCAGCTGGGTCCTAGTCGAAGTGTGAGGGAGACCATTCTCTTCAGAAGCCCCTGGAGGAGGGAATACAATGGAGGCTGACACAGCCACCGGGAGAGAAGTTTGAGTCACAGCTTGTGAGGAAATGAATTTCTGCCCATCACAGCTGGTGTGAACAGACTTGAGCTAACACAGCCATTAGGCTGGGCCCTGAGCCTGCAATAGAGACTTTAAAAGCTGTAAAACTCCCTCTAAACCCGCAGGAGCCAGGTAAGCTTAGAAACTTAGAAAAACGGAGCTGTAGCTCTATTTTGTCTCATCAACTTTAATATGAAGTAAAACTATTTTGACATAGCCAATATGGTAACATGATCTACACACTCCCCCTACCGCTTTCTCCTGCCACCAACCAGACCCCGCAGAACATGCCCAGACAGAAATGTGACAACAAATTGTGTGTCTCTCTGCACTACAAATGATTCTGATTCCGTACATGGTTATCCTGCCTAGATTACATGAAGGGACACTGTTGAAAGCCTGAGAGGGATTTTTTTTTTTTTTTTGCAGTTTTTGGCCAGGGCTGGGTTTGAAACTGCCACCTCTGGCATACAGGGCAGGCACCCTACTCCTTTGAGCCACAGGCACCACCCTACAGAAGGATCTTTTTTGACTATTCTTCCTCTGTTTTTCAAAGAAGAACCTAAAATTTTCTAAGGTTCAACTTCTGAATCAGATTGGGTATCATGACGGTTATTAGTGATGCAGATGAACACGGTTATCTATTAGCAGATTTTCACCTTACCCAGTCTCATCAGTAACAGCAGCAGGTAAGTAACATTTATGGGATACCTGATGTGTGTCAGGCACTGTACTTTGAGCTTTAGGTAAACCATCTCATTTACTACCCAGTTAATGAAAAAAATCTTTCTGGGTCAACCAGGCCACAGCAGAATCTACTCCTGGGAACACGGTAGTCCTTCTCGCCTTGTAAAGGGCCTTGTTGGTAACAGTTCCTACAGGAGCCCTTTACAAGGCGAGAAGGACTACCGTGTTTCCCCGAAAATAAGACACAGTCTTATATTTATTTTTTCTCAAGAAGACACACTAGGGCTTATTTTGAGGTGATGCCTTATTTTTATTAAGTATAATACAACAATCTACATTTATTCAAATACAGTTAAGTCATCTTCTTCTGGAACCTGATGGGCGGAGCCAACCTTGTTAGTGGGGCTGGTGCTAGTGATGCGTGAACTCCTTTCCCTAGCCATTGGCACATGCACAATAGGATGTCTGCAACCGCCGTTACCATTCGAGCAAGTGCGAATGGCTCAGAGAAAGGAGCTGTGGCAGATAAAAGGCATTCCAGTCTTCCTTACCCCTCCATGCTGAAATGCATGGCATGGCTATGCAGTATATCTGCATAGCCACGCCCATCACTAGGTCTTATTATCGGGGTAGGGCTTATATTTAACAAATGCATAGAAATCCTGCTAGGGCTTATTTTGGGGGTAGATCTTATTTTCAGGGAAACAGTATGTGGGACAGAGGTATGGTTATCAGACACATTCAGGTAAGGCCTGTCCAGAAGACACAGTGATTTCTATAGGGTATCATGACATTAGAACCTAACTTATTCCACTCTACAGAATTAGAACTATTTTTTCCCAGCAGTATCATATCACTAATATCAACTCCCAACAATGAAGGATAAGCCATTGAATGAAGTGTAGCAGAAAGGCATAGTGGCACAGTGGTTTAGAGCACAGACTCAGAAGCCAGATTATTATGCTGGAACCCCATTCACTAGCTGAGGGGCCTTAGGTAAATTAGTGGGCTTGTCTGTGCTTCAGTATCCATTCTCATCTGTCAGACAATGACAGTGACAACCACACCTACGGCTCGAGTTGTGAGGATTAGAGGAACATACAGAACCATGCCTAGCACACGTGAGCCACATATATGTTAACAGAAGTCAAAAACTGAGATTTTCTACTCATGCATGCCTAGTTGGTTTTCTTCTTTTCAATCTGGAAGCTCTTAAAGGCAACTGAAGTGGCAGTGGGCAAAGACTTAGGAAAAACTTACTGGAGAAAATATAATTAAAAAAATTCTATGTATTCATATATTTTCCTGGATCTTGGGAGAAAAGCCATAATTACTCCATTTCCATGTTGGGACTCTTTGTCCCAGGTCCCAGAACTGTTAAGAGTCAAACAATTTGTGGAACAAATCTGAAGAACCATCACGCAGAATCCTGCCTCTCCTGTCCACATGCTGTGCAATCTGCACACCCCAGCGTCTTCAGCACCCAGCTCATGGGGCTCTAGGGGGATGGCAGAAGAGGGTGTCTCCAGAAGGAACAGGCGCAGGGTGTGGCACCCCAGCCCCCTTCAGTGATGAGCATTTGTGAAGAAGGAGACACAGGCAGCTTGATTCCTCCCTAAGTCACTGCCAACTTCTGCTGTCAGGCTTACACAGGCCTGACAACTCTCTGGGATAAATATTTTCAAGAAATATCCAAAGCAATGGCCAGAGCTTAGCAACAAGGTGACTCTCAAGGATGAAGATGTGAAAACTAGCTCAAGAAGCCTTTGCTTCCCTCCAAGTCTCTTCAGTTCTACAATAATGGATGTGTGGCCATCACTCTCTGTATGTCTGTATTTCACTCCCCTTTCTGGGGCTGGGTCCATCTACTGTTTTCTAAAAACCAGATTTGAGCTACAATTCACTTACCATGCAATTCACCCATTTAATTAACTGTGATTCAGTGGTTTTTAGTATATTTACAGAGTTGTGCAGCCATCACCACAATCAATTTTAGAATACCTTCATCACCCCGAAAAAGAAACTTTGTGCATATTAGCAGTCATTCCCTTTTTTTTTTGAGACAGAGCCTTAAGCTGTTCCCCTGGGTAGAGTGCCGTGGCATAGCAACCTCCTGGTCTCAAGCAAGTCTCCTGCCTCTGCCTCCCAAGTTGCTGGGACCACAGGCGCCCACCACAACACCTGGCTATTTTTTTTTCGGTTGCAGTCATCATTGGTGTTTGGCAGGCCCAGGCTGGATTTGAACCCACCACCTTAGGTGTATGTGGCTGGCGCCTTAGCCACTTGAGCCACAGGTGCCGAGCCCCCTATTTCTTACAAAATCCTTAGCCCTAGGCAACCACTAAATTACTTACTATCTCTATAGAATTGCCCATTTAGGACATTTCCTATAAATCAGTGGTTCTCAACCTGTGGGTTGTGACCCCTTTGTAGCAATACATCTTGGCATTAGGAAGGTTGAGAACCACTGATATAAATGAACTCATATACTCTGCAGTCTTCTGTGGCTGGTTCTTTCACTTAGTACAGTATTTTCTGTTTTATCCATGTTATAGTCTATATTGATATTTTATTTTTTAAAAACTGCTGAATAGTATTATATTGTATTGTATCAATATACCATATTCTGTTTATTCATTAATCACCTGATGGACATTTGAGTTGTTTCTATATTTTGGCTAATATGAATGTGCTACAATGAACAGTTGTGAGTAAGTTTTTATGTAAACATGTTTTCACTTCTCTTGGGTATAGATCTAGGAACAGAATTTCTGGGCCTTATGCTAACTACATGTTTAGCTTTTTAAGGAACTGCCAGGTTATTTTCCAAAGTGGCTACACCACTTTATATGCCCATAACAGTGAATGAGGGCTCTGATTTCTCCACATCTTTGTCAACACTTATTATTTTGGCTTTTAAATGACTGAGTATGAAGTACCTCATTGTGATTTTGATTTCCAGTTCCCTGATAGCTAATGATGTTGAGGCTTTCTTCATGTCTTTATAGACAATTTATATATCTTCTTTGGAGAAATGTCTATTTCAGATCCTTTGCCTAAACTGTGAAAAAAAATTTTTTTTAAGTAACTGAGCTGGCTCAGCACTAGTCACATACACCAAGGCTGGCAACGATAACTGCAACAAAAAATAGCCGGGCATTGTGGCGGGTGCCTGTAGTCCCCAGTACTTGAGGCTGAGGTAAGAGAATTACTTGAGCCCAAGAGCTGGAGGTTGCTGTGAGCTGTGACGCCACAACACTCTACCAAGAGTGACATAGTGAGACTCTGTCTCCAAAAAAAAAAAATTATAATAATTGAGCTATAGGCATTCTTTAATAAGTCCCTTATTAGTTACATAGTTTGCAAAAATGTATGTCCCCTTAAAAGAGTTCTCCCATTCTGTGGGTTTCCTTTTAATCTTTTTAATCTTCTTGTTTTTTGAGGCACAAAAGGTTTTAATTTTGATGAAGTTTAATTTATCTATTACTAATTTGATTGCTTGTGCTTTAGATGTCATGTCTATGAAACCACTGTCAAATCCAAGGTCATGATTTATCTTCTAAGGATTTTAGAAGTTTAGCTCTTAAATTTACACCTTTGATCCTTTTGAGTTAATTTTTGTATATGATGTGAAGGAGAACTAACTTCTATTAATCGTTTATCAAAAGATTCACATTCTTTGCATGTGAGTATCTAATGGTCTCAGCATCCTTTGCTGAAAACAGTATTGTTTCCACAACTGAACAGTTTTGGCATCCATTGCAAATCAACTGATCATATGCATGATGATTTATTTCTGAATTCTCAACAATATTCTATTGATTTATATGTCTATCCTTGAGCCAGTAGCACACTATCTTGATTATTACAGCTTTGCATAAATTTTTCAAATCACGAAGTGTGAATTCTCCTACTTAAGTTGTTCTTTTTCAAAATCATTTTTGCTGTTCTGGATCCTTTGCATTTCCATATGAATTTGCAGTCCAGTCTGCAAAGTCAGCTGGAATTTTTGACAAGAATTGTGTTTAATCTGCAGAATGGTCTGCAGATTAAGATGGGGAACATGATTATCTTAATATTCATCTTTCAATTCCAAGATGAGGAGTGGTTTTACATTTAGGTCTTTAATTTCTCTCAGTGATGTTTTGTAATTTTCAGAGTTTAAGTTTTATATTTCTTGGCTGGGTGTGGTGGCTTGCACCTATAATCCTTGCACTTCGGCGGCTGAGGTGGGTGGACTGCCTGAGCCAGAGCGCGACCGCGTCTCTAACAATAGCCAGGCATTGTGGTGGGCGCCTGGAGTCCCAGCTACTTGGGAGGCTGAGGCAAGAAAATAGCCTAGGCTCAAGAGTTAGAGGTTGCTGTGAGCTGTGACTCTGCAGCACTCTGCCACTCTACCAAGGGTGACATAGTGAGACTCTCTCTCAAAAAAATAAGTAAAATAAAAAGAAATATTAAGTTTTATATTTCATTGTTTAATTTCCTAATTATTTTATTCTTTTTGGAACTATTATAAAATTATAACTTCATTTTTGGTTTGTTAATTGCTACTGTGTAGAAATACAATTTATTTTTGAATACTAATCTTGTATCCTGAAACTTTGAACTCATTTATTAGTTTAGTGGTTTTTTTTAATGGGTTCTTCAGGTTTTTCTATATACAAGATCACGTCATCTATTAATATAGTTTTCTTCAAATTTGTAGGAACTTAACTCCAGAGCTCCTATGGAGAACTGTTATACCTATCATATCTACATATGTTAAAAACCCAATAATGTATTGTTGTTATTACTTTATATAATTTTATGTCTGTTAAAGAAACTAAGAAAAGAAGTGCAAGTATATATTTATAGAGCTTCTTACATCTACCATTTCAGTTCTCTTCATTGATTCCTATGGATTCCATTTACAATCTGGTGTAATTTCCTTGCTCCAATACAACTTTGGTCACATCCATTTTCTTTGCACAGTTACTGCCAAAAATATTACACTTCTGTATGTTATAGGTTCAAAAACGTAGTTATAAAGACATGGTTTTATACAACTGATTTTTAATGATTTTAAGGAGGAGAAGAAAGATGCATTTATACTGTCTTTATAATTATATGATACCTTTACTGGTGCTCTTTGCTTTTTTCATTCGGATTAGAATTACTGTCTGAAGTCATCTGCTTTCAACCTAAAGAACTTCCTTTGGCTTGGCACCTATAGCTCAAGCGGCTAAGGCGCCAGCCACATACACCAGAGTTGGCGGGTTCGATTCCAGCCCAGGCTTGTCAAACAACAATGACAACTACAACCAAAAATAAGCCAGGCGTTGTGGTGGGTGCCTATAGTCTCAGCTACTTGGGAGGCTGAGGCAAGAGAATTGCTTTAGCCCAGGAGTTGGAAGCTGCTGTGAGTTGTGATGCCATGGCAATTCTATCCAGGGTGACAGCTTGAGGCTCTGTCTAAAAAAAAAAAAAAGAACTTTGAACTTCCTTTGGTACTCCTCATAAGGAAGAAATAATTTTATTTCCACATATTTGTCTGCTACTAAAGAGTTCTCTCAGTTTTTATCTAAGAATGTCTTTATTTCATCTTTTTTTTGGGTGGGGGGGTTTATGAGACAGGATCTTGCTCTACTGTCCAGGCTAGAGTACAGTGGTGCCATCATAGGTCACTAGAACCTCAAACTCCTGGACTCAAGTGATCCTCTTGCCTCAGCCTCTCAAGTAGCTAGGTCTACGTGCATGCACCTCCATGCCTGACTGATTTTTCTTTTTGTAAAAACAGTACTTCATGCTTGCTTAGCCTGGTCTTGAACGCCTGGCCTGAAGTGATCCTCCGAGCTGAATGTCCCAAATTCTAGGATTACAGGGACTGCACTTAGCCCTCACCTGTGTTTCTGGAAGACAATATTACAAGACATAAGATTCTTGGTTGATTATTTTTTTCTTGTTTTTTTTTTTTCTTTTTTGAGATGGAGGCTCAAGCTATCCCCCTGGGTAGAGTGCTATGGCATCACAGCTCATAGCAACCTCCAACTCCTGGGCTCAAGCAAGTCTCCTGCCTCCGCCTCCCAAGTAGCTGGGACCACAGGCGCCCGTCACAACACCCGGCCATTTTTTTGGTTGCAGCCATCATTGTTGTTTGGCAGGCCCGGGCTGGGGATTCGAACCCGCCACCTTAGGTGTATGTGGCTGGCGCCTTAGCCGATTGAGCCACAGGCGCTGAGCCCTCAGGCTAGTCTTGAGCTCCTGAGCTTAGGCCATCCACCCATCTAGGCCTCCTACAGTGCTAGGATTAGGTGCTTGAGCTACCCTGCCTTGCCGTTGTTTCTGTTTTTTTATTTTTTTTTTTGTAGAGATAGTCTCACTTTGTCACCCTTGGTTGTGCAGAGGTGTCACACAGCTCACAGCAACCTCCAAGTCCTGGGCTTAGGCGATTCTCTTGCCTCAGTCTCCTGTGTAGCTGGGACTACAGGGGCCTGCCACAATGCCCAGTTATTTTTCTGTTGCAGTTTGGCCAGGGCTGAGTTTGAAACTGCCATCCCTCGGTATATGGGACCAGCGTTCTACCCATTGAGCCACAGGCGCCACCCTATTTCTGTTTTTAAACCTGAGTAGAAACAGACAGAAAGCAGGTTTTTTTTTTCCCTTGAAATTACCTGTTTCTGTAAGAAGCTAAGACATGATGTTTGATGGCCAAATCTATAGCTTCATATTACCTCTTTAGAAAGTGGCTTAGGGTGGCGTCTGTTGCTCAGTGGGTAGAGCACCAGTCTCCTATACCAAGGACGGCAGGTTTAAACCTGGCCCTGTCCAGCTAAAAACAGCAGTGGCAACCGCAACAAAAAATAGCAAGCATTGTGACAGGGGCCTGTAGTCCCAGCTTCTCAGGAGGCTGAGGCAGAGAATCACGGAAGCCCAAGGGTTGGAGGTTGCTGTGAGCTGTGACACCATGGCACTCTACCAAGGACTATAAAGTAAGATTCTATCTCAAAAAAAGGGGGGCCTAAAAGTACTTCAAAAGTGACTTAAAAGTATTTCATGTAAGAAATCAACCTCTTTTTTTTTTTTTTTGCAAAGGCATGAGGGCAGTGACATGATTGTAGTTCACTGTAACCTCAAACTCTTAAACGTAGGTGATCCTCCTGCCTCAGCCTCCCATGTAGCTGGGACTACAGGCATGCACCACTATGCCTGGCTACTTTTTCTATTTCTTGTAGAGATGGGGTCTTGCTATGTTGCTCAGACTGATCTTGAACTCTAGACGTCAAGTGAACCTCCTGCCTTGACCTCCCAAAGTGCTAGGATTATAGGCCTTTGAACCACTGTGCCTAGCCTGTTTTAGTTATCCTTATCTAGAACTACTAGATAAGGATGTAATGCTGTAACACATACTTGGTACTAAATAAATGTTTGTTTTTTGGAGGATGGCATGGGGGGGGTTTAGAACTATTTTCATAGTTATTATAATAAAAGACAACCAAATCCATTACAAAGACACATGACTGATGGATGGGAAGACCTTAGCTAATATCTGCCTGTATCACTGAGAACCTCAGGTATAATTTGGTAGGCAGACAGATGGTAAGCTGTGAATCAAGAACAAGTTATATGCAGAGGGTCTTCATGAATCTTCTCCATAGAATCAAGACAAACAGACTATAGAACCTGTGCTAGCTGGAGAAAGAGGGTACTATACAAGACATTCAAAATAGTTTCTCCTTAACCCTATATTTAACTTCCTTGCACTTCAGTTTCTCTGCCCATGAGAATGTCAGTGCTACCTCCCTGCCATAGGCTGAATTAGATAATAAATGGGAAATACTTAGAATTCCTCAGATGAAATATGCTGCATAAATCCAAAATATCACTGTCTTCAGCTGAATCAGACCATAGAGCCCCCATTTAACTGAATCTTGGATACCTATTATCAGCCTTGGATCCTCAAGTTTGGTCTCTTTTTTTTTTTTCTTCTGAGAGATATAGCTCTCAGCTCAAGAGACCCTCTTGCCTCAGCCTCTTGAATAGCTGGGACTACAGATGCCTGCCACAACACCTGGCTAGTTTTTCTATTTTTAGTAGAGACAGGGTCTTGCTCTTGCTCAGGTTAGTCTTGAACTCCTGAGCTCAAGCAATCTACCCACCTCAGCCTCCCAGAGTGCTAGGATTATACGCATGAGCCACCACACCCAGGTGCTCTTTTCTTTTGAACATTTTTTGGAGTATCTGAGAGCACTAAGGCTCAACCCGAGTATAAATAGTTCATACTAGCCAGGCACAGGGTATGTACCTATAGTCTCAACTACTCAGTAGGCTGAAGTGGGAGGACTGCTTGAGCCCAGGAGTTCAGGGTTGCCATGTGCTATGACTATCTACTAAAAGCCACTGCACTCCAGCCTGGGCAACATAGTAAGACTTTGTCTCAAATAAATAAATAAATAATACTTGCTCTCTATGGTTTTGATATGCATGAACTCAGTAACTTCAGTTATTGAGGTTTAGTTAAATAACATCAGTCCCCCACACCATTTACATACTGTGGCATGTTAACTGTGAGTAAGTGAAGCAAAAACTTTACTTAGTAGTTCTTCAGTTCTCAAAATCCCTATGCAAATAACACATTTACAGCATAATCAGTGACCAATCACATTACTTCTTCTTTTTTTTTTTTTAGAGATAGAGTCTCACTTTATTGCCCCCGGTAGAGTACTAAGGTGTCACAGCTCACAGCGACCTCCAACTCCTGGGCGTAGGCAATTCTCTTGCCTCAGCCTCCAAAGTAGCTGGGACCACAGGCACCTGCCAGAACGCCCGGATATTTATTTATTTGAGACAGAGCCTCGAGCTGTTGCCCTGGGTAGAGTGTAATGGTGTCACAGCTCACAGCAACCTCCAACTCCTTAGCTTAAGCGAGTCTCTTGCCTCAGCCTCCCAAGCAGCTGGGACTACAGGCACCTGCCACAACGCCCAGTTACTTTTTGGTTGTAGTTTTCATTATTGTTTGGCAGGCCGAGGCTGGATTCAAACCCGCCAGCTTGAGCTACAGGCACCGAGCCCCGGTTATTTTTTTTGTTGCAGTTTGGACAAGGCTGGGTTCAAACCCACCACCCTTGGCATATGGGGCTGGTGCCCTACCCATTGTGCCACAGGTACTGCCCCATGTTACTTCTTTCATGAACTGTAGGTGGCTGGTCGCTATGCATCAGTTACTGAGTTTACACACACGGACAGAGCAAAGCTTGTGCTGCCTCCTTATCTCTCAGTGGTGGGTCACACCCATAGTCCCAGCTACTCAGGAGGCTGAGGCAAGAGGATGGCTTGAACCCAAGAATTTGAAGTTGCCGTGAGACACCATGGCACTCTACTCTACTCAGGGCAACAGAGTGAGACTTTGCCTCCAAAAAAAAAAAAAAAAAGGAAAGAAAAGTAAAAGAAAAGAAGGTGTAAAGGATAAAATGTTAGAAGCTAATAAAAACTTAGAAAGGAGTATGGAGGCTCGGCGCCTGTGGCTCAATCGGCTAAGGCGCCAGCCACGTACACCTAAGGTGGCGGGTTCGAATCCCCAACCCGGGCCGCCAAACAACAATGATGGCTGCAACCAAAAAATGGCCGGGGCGTTGTGGCGGGCGCCTGTGGTCCCAGCTACTTGGAAGGCTGAGGCAGGAGACTTGCTTGAGCCCAGGAGTTGGAGGTTGCTATGAGCTGTGATGCCATGGCACTCTACCCAGGGCAACAGCTTGAGGCTCTGTCTCAAAAAAAAAAAAAAAAAAAGAAAGGAGTATGGAAATTGGTAAGGCATAGATAAGATGCTCACTTCCTATTGTAACTTATATGACAAGAAGGTAGCTAATGGTATTCAAACTACTCCTAGTAAGTTTTTTTTTTTTTTTGAGACAGAGCCTCAAGCTATCCCCCTGAGTAGAGAGTGCTGTGGCATCACAGCAACCTCCAACTCCTGGGCTCAAGCAAGTCTCTCTTGCCTCCACCTCCCAAGTAGCTGGGACCACAGGTGCCCACCACAATGCCAGGCTATTTTTTGGCTGCAGCCATCCTTGTTGTTTGGTGGGTCCAGGCTGGATTCGAACCCGCCACCTTAGGTGTATGTGGCTGGTGCTTTAGCCACTTGAGCCACAGGCGCCGAGCCTCCTAGTAAGTTTTCTCCAAAGAAATAAAACAATTCTTTATGTTTCTAATTTTTTATCAAAATTGCTTAATTTCAAAAATTTAAGTTTAAATCTTAAAATCTTAAAAACATTAATTATATTAAAAGTAAATGTAATCTAAAATTACAGTGTACCAAATAAATATTAGCTTTACTACAAATTTTTCACATTCCTATCCATTTGTAACTGACAAGAGTTTTTTCTTTTTCTTTAAATTACATACCTTTGTCACTTTTTTTTTTTTTTTTTGAGATAGAGTCTCACTATGTCACAGCAATCTCAGACTCTTGGGCTTAAGTGATTCTCTTGCCTCAGCCTCCCAAGTAGCTGGAGCTGGGACTACAAGTGCCTGCCACAACGCCCAGCTATTTTTTTGTTGCAGTTATTGTTGTTTAGCTGGCCCAGGGAGGCCAGGTTTGAACCAGCCAGCCTCAGTGCATAGGGGCGGTGCTGTAACCACTGTGCTATAGGCACCAAGTCATCTGACAGAGTTTTGTTTTTGTTTTTTTTTTGAGACAGAGTCTTATTTTGTCATCCTTGGTAGAGTGCTGTGCAGTCATAACTCAGTTACCTCAAACTCTTGGGCTCAAGTGATTCTCTTGCCTCAGTCCCTCGAGTAGCTTGGACTACAGGTGTCCCCAACAACTCCAGGCTATGTTTGTTTTTTTTTTTTGAGACGGAGCCTCAAGCTATCCCCCTGGGTAGAGTGCTATGGCATCACAGCTCATAGCAACCTCCAACTCCTGGGTTCAAGCGAGTCTCCTGCCTCCGCCTCCCAAGCAGCTGGGACCATAGGCGCCTG
>CAUYQV010146309.1:0-36303 GCA_963574575.1 Galagoides demidoff | reverse complement strand
AGACGGAGCCTCAAGCTATCCCCCTGGGTAGAGTGCCATGGCATCACAGCTCACAGCAACCTCCAACTCCTGGGCTCAAGTGAGTCTCCTGCCTCAGCCTCCCAAGTAGCTGGGACCACCGGTGCCCGCCACAACGCCTGGCCATTTTTTTGGTTGCAGCCATCATTGTTGTTTGGTGGCCCGGGCTGGGGATTCGAACTCGCCACCTTAGGTGTATGTGACTGGCGGCTTAGTCACATTTGACTAGTCAATCTTTGATTTGCATGTTTCTAAATCCCTTCACCCAAGCAGCTACTTTTTTTCAGGGGATTAATACTTTTTGTATTTGAGTAATTTTATGCACTGTATTTTTTTTTAAGTTTTTACTGAAGGTTAATTTTATTTATTTATTATTGTTATTATTTTTTTGAGGCAGAGTCTCACTTTGTGGCCCCGGTAGAGTTTTGGACTCAAGTGAATCTCTTGCCTTGGCCTCCTGAGTAGCTGGGACTATAGGTGCCTGCTACAACACTCACCTATTTTTAGTGATGGGGTCTCTTGCTTACTCAGGCTGGTCTGGAACCTGTGATCCAATCCACCCATTTTGGCCTCCCAGAGTGCTAAGATTACCCTCATGAGATACTGTGCCTGGCTTATTTATATTTTATTTGGGATTCATTGAGGGTACAAATAATTAGGTTACACTGGTTGCATTTGTTAGAAAAGCCCTTCTTATAATTGTGTCCCACCCCCAAGTGGTGTGCCATACACCGTGATCCCCAATCTCCTTCCCTCCTCTCCTCTCCCTGATCCCTCATTCCCCTACCCCCTCTTTGTATTAGATTATCTGCTGTCTTCATATGAGAATTGAGTACATTGGATTCTTCTCCATTTTTATGATACTTTACTGAGAAGAATGTGTTCTACTTCAATCCAGGTTAATACAAAAGATGTAAAGTTTCCATCTTTTTTTAGTGGCTGAATAGTATTCCATGGTATACCACAGCTTGTCAATCCATTCCTGGGTTGGTGGGCATTTAGGTTGTTTCCACAATTTGGCGATTGTAAATTGAGCTGTGATAAATAGTCTACTGCAAGTGTCCTTAGGATAAAATAATTTATTTTCTTCTGGGTAGATGCCTAAGATTGCAGGATCAAATAGGAGGTCTAATTTGAGTTCTTTGAGGATTCTCCATACTTCCTTCCAAAATATGAAAGGAACTTTTCAAGATCCCAGCCCACTTACTTTGTAGAATTTTCCTTTTTCAGTTTATTTTTATTGGCTGGGGCTGGGTTTGAACCTACCACCTCTGGCATATGGGGCCAGCACCCTACCTCCTTGAGCTATAGGTGCTGCCCTAGAATTTTCCTTAATTTAGATTTGTCTAATGTTTCTTCAGGTTTAGACTTAGGATTATGCATTTTTTGGCAAGAATATCACTGAATACTGTAACATGTACTTGGATCACTTGATTTAGATGGTACCGTTCTTTTTTTTTTTGAGACAGAGCCTCAAAAGCTGTCCCCCCTGGGTAGAGTGCTGTGGCATCACAGCTCACAGCAACCTCCAACTCCTGGGCTCAAGCGAGTCTCCTGCCTCAACCTCCCAAGTAGCTGGGATCACAGACGCCCACCACAACCCCAGCCTGTTTTTTTTTTGGTTGCAGCTGTCATGATTGTTTGGCAGGCTGGGCTGGATTCAAACCCGCCACCTTAGGTGTATGTGGCTGGCACCTTAGCCACTTGAGCTATAAGCTCTGAGCCAGTCATTAAGTTTTTGTGGGAAGATATATAATCACATTTCTACTCAAATTTTCAGTATATGTATATTCATATAAGCTCATGATTTCCACAAATTAGTATCATTTTAATGTTTAAATTATTCTCATATTTTTTCCAATGGAACATCTTCAAGCTAAACTCTTGTGTCTTTTTGACATGTCCCCATAATTCTTTAAGCACTTACTTGCTTTCTGGAACATAAAGATGTTCCAGGTTTATTTTATACTTTTCTGCCCCAACCTTGAGATCAGTTGTTTCTCAAAGAAGATGTAAAGAATGCTGTTTAGAAGCCATACTCAATGTGGTGGTTATGCTCCTTGCTATTGGGGTGTTGGTCATTCCAGATCCCTCTCAATGGACAGAGAATATGTGTGTACATCTCTATACATATGTAGATACATATATATAATATACATATTCACATTAACATATACATACATACACATATGTCTATATTGAAAACCATGAGTTAATTTCTTTTTTTTTTAATTTTATTTAATTTTTTTGCAGTATTTGGCTGGGGCCGGATTTGAACCCACTACCTCCAGTATATGGGGCTGGCGCCCTATTCTTTGAGCCACAGGCGCTGCCCCGCCATGAGTTAATTTCAATCTAACACCTCAGGGTTCATTCTAGCTTTATTCCTTTCCATATTTGTACCTCTATACTCTGACTTTATCTAGCTGCCTTTATCTTTAATTTATTTGCTTATTTGGTCAAGCCCTCTGTGTAATCAATCTCTTCCTTTCCCCTATCTCAGTGTTTTTCTAACCCTGTTAGGGTTCAGTCCCTTATATCAGCACATTGTTTCTCACCTTGCACAGCCTCTGCCAGGCCAGTCCTTCCTCTGCCTGGATGCCATCCTTATCCTGCTTAGGCTCTGACATCACTGTGCTAGTCCACCTCATTTTGTCCCACCTAATATGTTTGGAACTGAATTGTTCAGGAAAAGAACAGAAGGGTAAGGAGGAAAAGTAAAGATGAATTTTTTTTTATAAAGATGAATTTTTAGTGAAGACCCAAAGGAAATGAGAAATCTAGCTATGTGGATATCTTAATAAGAATGTTCCACACAAACAGCAAATGTAAAGGCTCTGTGGTAGGAATACAGTTGGTGCATTGGCAGGACCTCAAGGCCCTGTGAACAGAACAGAGTAAGCAGAAAGGATAGCATATTAGACAAGGTCATGAAGATAAGGGGGAGAGGTGGGAGAAGCAGGCAACGGATCATATAGGGCTTTCCAGGTCTTTGGATTTTATGCTGCATGAGAATGGGAAACTTGCAATAGGGGGGCAGAAGAGTAAGAGCACCACAGGTACTAATAGGTTCACTCTGGTTGCTCTCCCTGAGAACAGAGGAAGCAAAAGCCAGGACACCAGTTAGGAGGCTATTGCAATAATCTGGATGAAAGACGCTGGTGGCATGGGTCCTGGTGGTAGCAATGATGAGAAGCGGATTGAGTTCTGGGTTTATTTTGGGGTCAGAACTTATAGAAATTATAAAATTTGCTAACTGACCAGATGTGGGATAAGAAAAAGAGAGATTTTTAACAATAGGAAGAACAGAATTGCTATTAATTGAGAAGGGAAAAGCTATAGGAAGAGGAGAGGGGATAGAGGTTTTGTTAGGAGAGGTAGCATCAGTAGTTATGACTGAGATACATTTGCTTTAAGTCTGGGCCACTTGTAAAAAAGTCTAAGTGGAGATGGCAAGTGCGCAGCTGGATATTCTGTCCAAGCTAGTAATATACAAGTAATTTTGGGGAAGATGAGATTATTTAGGCAATGAATAAAAATAGAAAAGAAGTCTAATTATTGAATCCTTGAGGCACTTCAATGTACACGGGTTGGGGCAAAAGAGGAGCAAAAGAGGCAGGTGGAAAAGTGGGTGAGAAGGGTACCTGGCTGCTCTTTCCTTTTTGTGGATTGTTAATAACCTCCTTTATAGTTCTATTTTATAGCTTTTATAGTTCAATTTTTTTTCTGTTTTTTAGAGTCAGGATCTTAATCTGTTGCCCAGGCTAGAGTACAGTAGTGCAATCACAGCTTACTGAAATCTTAAACTCCTAGGCTTAAGAGAGCTTCTTGTCTCAGACTTTGGAGTAGCTGGGACTACAGGTGTGCACAACCATATCCAGCTAATTTTTCTTCTTCTTATTTTTTGTACGAAAGGTCTTTTATTGGTGAGGGAGGGATGCTGCAGAGCAGCACCAAGGAGGAGAGAAAAGAGGAGAGAGGAAAGAGAGGAGAGAGAGGAGGAGAAGGGGAGAGAAGAGGGAAAAGAGGAGAGAGGATTTTTTTCTTATTTTTTTAAGAGATGGTTTCTTGCTAAATTGCCCTGGTCTTGAACTCCTGGGCTTAGGGAATCCTTTTACTTCAGCCTCCCAAGTGGCTAGGACTGTAGGCATACACCATTGCACCCAGCTAATTTTTATTTTATTTTATTTTATTTATTATTTATTTTTTTTTGGAGACAGAGCTTCAAGCTGTCCCCCTGGGTAGAGTGCCATAGCATCACAGCTCACAGCAACCTCCAACTCCTGGGCTCAAGCGAGTCTCCTGCCTCTGCCTCCCCAGTAGCTGGGACCACAGGCGCCCGCCACAACGCCCGGCCATTTTTTGGTTGCAGCCATCATTGTTGTTTGGCGGGCCCAGACTGGGGATTTGAACCCGCCACCTTAGGTGTACGTGGCAGGCGCCTTAGCCGATTGAGCCACAGGCGCCGAGCAGAACATACTTTAAAGTACAGTCTGTCTGGAAAAAAGATAAAAAGCTTAGCTTTTCCTTTGGAGGTTTATGTTACAGGTGAAGTAAATTCTGCAGTTTTTTTTTGTTTTTTTTTGAGATGGAGCCTCAAGCTATCCCCCTGGGTAGAGTGCCATGGCATCACAGCTCATAGCAACCTCCAATTCCTGGGCTCAAGTGAGTCTCCTGCCTCCGCCTCCCAAGTAGCTGGGACCACAGGTGCCTGCCACAACGCCTGGCCATTTTTTGGTTGCAGCCATCATTGTTGTTTGGCGGGCCTGGGTTGGGTATTTGAACCCGCCACCTTAGGTGTACGTGGCTGGCGCCTTAGCCGATTGAGCCACAGGCACCGAGCCAATTCTGCAGTTTTGATTTTGTTTGTGATTCTGAAAATATATATCACTCAAATGAAAAGTGGTTCATTTTACCAGGATGTATTTAGGCTTAAAATGTAGAATTAGCATATAAGAACTTTTATTGATCTGAAGTAGATATCTACTAGCTCTGCAAATGGAAGAAACAAATTGGGCTAGGGGTAATATTGACATCAGTGTTGAGTAAGCTCCATGCATAATGGAATTTACCCACACTAAAAAGGATTTACCTGACATGTTTTGGGGTTTGAGAGAGAAACAGAATCATAGGATCAATAGGGCAATTATTCTATAACTTGTCTCTATCTTAATCTTTTTTTCTTATGGATGTATAAGGTATAGTCATTTGAATATGTCTGTTTAATAATCAGTCTCTGCCAGACTTATTAAATACTGCATTTTAGCTCAGTAATTTAAAATTTATAAATGCATACTTTCAACAAGTATTTATTGAAACTTTGTTATGTATTAAGTCTCATTCTAAGCAGGGTGAAATATAGGAAAATGAGACATAATCCTTGGTGTCTTCACAGAAAGGAGATTCTGTGAATTTTCTCTTCTCTAGCTTGAGTGCTATGCTTCTTTATTTTCAAATAAAGGCAATGTTTCTATTTAATTCAAGCAGGAATTTGCAAGTAGGTTTATTTTCATTTCATGTCTGAATACATTTGGATTGTTGTCATACTCTTTTTTTGGTTAATGTATTTTAATAGCAAACTTAACAGTAACAACACAGAAGACAGACATTAAAACATGCTTGCATGTAAAACAACTCAGTTAGAAAAGTATAATGAATGGATGGAATCTAGTATGATAAAAATGCTACAAACACCATTTAGCTGCCATCAATGAGAAAGTTACATATTTTAAGACCATCCAAATGCTGCTGTTGTCCTGAAAAAATAACAGGTTTATTTATAATTGTTATAAAGTTGAACGGTTTGAACTTGTTCACTAAAACATTTTGACTTGCTTTACCTTCTGGCATTTATGTTAAAAATTCATATACAAGTGAAAATGGAAAAACTGCCACTAGCTGGTTTCTGTTCCCTGTTTTTCTACTATTAATCATATACTTAGGTCCTTTTTGACCACATGGAAAAAAGCATCTAATGTTAATAAGTATCAATAATAGAAAGATGGAACTTTTTGTTTATTGGGAATGAACTCTTCCCCCCCCTTTTTTTTTTTTGAGACAGAGTCTCACTTTATCGCCCTCTGTAGAGTGCGATGACCTCATAACTCACAGCAACCTCAAACTCTTGGGCTCAAGAGATTCTCTTGTTTCAGCCTCCCAAGTAGCTAAGACTACAAGTGCCCGCCGCAATGCCTGGCAATTTTCTTTTCATTTGTTTGTTTAGCAGGCCAGGACTGGGTTGGAACCCACCAGCCCTGGTGCATGTGGCTGGTGCCTTAACCATTTAGCTACAGGCACCTAGCCAATATCTATAATTTTTAAATGAAGAAAATGTAATTATATTTCTCAGAAGTATGGGGATAAGGAGCTAAAGAACAGCTATGAGGGTAAGCACAGCACACCTACAGTCCCAACTACTCAGTAGGCTGTGGCAGGATTGCTTAAGTCCTGGAGTTAGAGGCTGTAGTCCACCATGATGGAGACCAAAATAGCCACTGCACTGAAGCGTAGGAACATAGTGAGACCCCATCTCTTAAAACAAACATAGCCATGAGTTGAAAAGAACTCAAGGGTGAGGGATATAGCAGGGAATGGCTTCATATTCATATAAACTATTTAGCTTGTAACAGTATTACATCTGTAACTTTGAAAAGTAGTTTTTCAAATTTCAGTAGTTACTATTTATCTTTAAAATGGCTATCTTACTTCAAGGTTTGGCTAAAGATACATACAAGCAAAATAAGGACACAGTTTATCTATCAGTTTGTCTTCTGGTATTCTCCCTACCTCTCTTAGAAAAATAATATGTACTAAGTAAATGACACAAAGTCAATGTTAACCAGTTTGATGCAAATACTTCAAATTGTATATGAAAACACTACACTGTACCCCATGTTTGCATTAATGTATACAGCTATCATTTAATAAAAAAAAAAGAAAAATAATATGTAGTGTGTACATTTTCATGAACTTAAATAACCACCTTTATTTTCATGGCTATTCATCTTGGCTTATGTTAATTGTTGACCATACATGAAAAGAAAATTGGTTTTTCCTTTTGTTACAAATAAAGTATTAATTTATGCACACGAGCATTTGAAACATATACCAATAAAAACTAGCAAGTACAGGTTTACCTAAGTAACGTTTTTGAAAAATAGTGAATGGCTATTATTTGAGAAATGTGCTACATGATTTCTGGTTGTACTATGGTCCACTAGCCTATAAATGATTTGTTCATTCAATTTATTCATATAACAAAACTTTAAAGATCTGCTTTTCACATTTGAGGCAACATGCTGAATTCTGAATTTCCTGAAATCTATAATATTCTCTTTTATATTCATGAATGAAAAAACTATGAAGCGCTTGATTCAGCAGTATACTAATATATCTTAATCTACTAACATCTGCAATTGTTTTTTGGGGGGGAAAGAATTTAACAGCAGGATTTGCTTATGGATTGACATGGAGATCAAAAGCATACAAATTCACCATTCTGAAGCTCTCCATTAATCTTTTCTAATTATCTTGTTTTCTAAGAGTTGAAGAAATACAATAGTAGACAATGTTAAAAAGGGGGTCAGAGACTGATTTTCTGCATTCTCAGGCAAATGTACTTCTCAATCAAGTACATATTAAAAATATGGCAGTTAGAAAAACTCACCAAACAGTAAGCCCCACAAACATAATAGCTCTGTGATCTACCATGGCGTCTTCACCGTCAAACAGCACCAGCAACGCACTTGTACTAAACTGTATTAGGTGAATAGATGAAATACTGCTTTGTTATTTTGTCTACTTTTTCTAATTCACAGAAATACAAAAACATCACATTCTATTATGTATCAAGTATTTATGACTGACTGTTAAGGAAGATCTGTCTTAATTTTTGTAAGGAAGATCTGTCTTAATTTTTGTGTCCCCAAAGCCTAGAAAATTGAAAGAAAAAATGGGGGGGGGAGTTATTTTCCGGAACAAGTCAGAAAGGACGCACATACATTTTATTTGTTACCAACTAAACTTTCAGATGTCAATCTTTGAAAATTGCACGGCCTTAAAGGAGTCAATTCTAACAAAAAGAAATCATTTTCAGGAGCAAGCGCTTTCCACTCCAAGCAAAGTGAAGAAGCCAAGTTAGCAAAACACCGCAAAGACTTGGTTAATTCAAACACAAGCTAATTTATTATTACTGGCCCAAATCACCCACTTTCTTTTGCTTTGCAGGCCAATGTCCACAACCGCACTGACGCCTCCTGTAGGGCAAACGTTTCACCAGTAGCTGGTAAAAAGCACATCACCCAGAACAGATCCCCGCCTTCAATCTTTCGTACTACAAGCTGGTGAAACAAGTCTCTCGAGCCCTTCAAAGACAAGCTCTTTTCCAAATGCTACAACCACCTCTAGCCCTTCCATACCCGAGCCTAAGGCTGGGCCACCCACTATCCGGCTAAAGCGTCACAGCAAAGCAGTTGGCCGCCAGCCTTGCCTTTAAAGAAGCCGCTTTGGGCCAGGTTGCCCGTGAGTTCAACTTCCGGCCACATAGTGAGAGGATGTTTTCCTACTGGAACCGAGCCGCGGGGGCGCGCCCCGGCCACGCCCTCCTGGCCACGCCCGCCACGCCCGGCCGTCAGAGCGCGAGCGCCGGCGAGAGCGCGGGAGGGGCGGGGCCCGTGGGTGGCTGCTGCCTGGTTCGCCTTCGCCTGGCGGAGCCGCGCGCAGTCACGCGGAGGCACGCCCCTAGCGGGAGGGAGCGCGGCGGCGCGCGCGCGCGCGCTCACAGCCCTCCCCGGTGACGTGCCTGGCCGAGGCCGCGCTAGGGCGCTGTAGCTGCCAGTGCCGCTGTCATGGCGTCGGAGGCGCTGGCTGAGGAGCACCGGCCGCGGTCTCTATAGAGCGAGGGGCGGGAGGCCCGGCATGGAGAGCGGCCCCGAAAGTCTGCAGCCGCTAGAAGACAGGGTGGCGGCCGGGCCAGCGCCAGGGACAGGTTCTCTGCCGGAAGGACAACCGGAGACAAGGCTCGCAGCTGGGGATGGTCCTGGGGTATGGGCGGCGGAGAGCGGCGGCGGGAATGGGCAGGGGGCGGCGGCTGCCGAGGGGAGCCTCCCGGACTCGGCTTCTCCTGCCGGCTCTCTTCAGGTTCCTGGACCCTGCGGCTTCTTCCCGGACTTGGGCGTGCAGGAAAGCGCTTTGGAGAGTCTTGCTGCCGCCAAGCCACCTCTGAGAGGGCAGCACAAGGTGACCGCCTCCCCGGAGACAGCCGAGGCCGGAGTCGGTCATGGGTTGGGTCCGGCTGGAGACGCGGGAGCCCGCCCGGATCCTGCCGGCACCTGCCGGACAGAGCTGGCGACCTCTGGCTCCGAAGATCCCAGCAGCGCGGGCGGCCTCAGCAGCAGTTGCAGCGACCCGAGCCCTCCTGGGGAATCGCCGAGCCTGGATTCCCTGGAGTCATTTTCTAACCTGCATTCTTTCCCCAGTAGCTCTGAGTTCAATAGTGAGGAGGGAGCGGAGAACAGGGTCCCAGAGGAGGAGGAGGGCGCGGCGGCGGCGGTGCCTGGGGCTGTCCCTCTGTGCCAGGAGGAGGAGGCGGAGACCGCTCAGGTGCTGGCGGCCTCCAAGGAACGCTTCCCAGGACAATCTGTGTATCACATCAAGTGGATCCAGTGGAAGGAAGAGAACACACCTATCATCACCCAGAATGAGAATGGACCCTGCCCTTTGCTGGCCATCCTCAATGTTTTGCTCCTGGCCTGGAAGGTACATTCTGCAGCTTTTTACTTCCTACAGCTTTTGGGGAGGGAGAAAACGGAGTGAGGGAGCTGCTGCATGTCAGGTGATGACTTCATCCTTTTCTTTTCTCATTCATCAGTCACCTTCTTGAATGAAATTCATTCCAGAACTTCCATGGTGAAATAATGCTGTCTGTCTGTCTATTTGTCTATCTATCTATCTATCTTTCTTTCTCAGAAAGAATTGCTCCAACCTCAAGTCTCCTTGTAGTATTTAAGAGTTCAACATTAAGTCGTGGTTGATTTAAACAAGAAGGACTTAGAGCATCTTAAACTTTACGATTATTTTAAACTTTATTTCCTGAAGTTATTCCTTCTTACTAACTTTCACCACATATACAAAAGAGTGAAGAATTGGAGGAAGTGATGTTCAGAACTTACCATCAATCCCTTAATCCAACTTAATCATGGATTAAGTTGTGATGGTTACATTTACTCTATTTTCCAACTGATGCTTGCACCATTTGGGCGAAGATACTTCAGGAATGGTGATAGGGAAGATGTGGCTCTTTAGACAAATTCCATTTAAGGAAAAGCATTGGTCTGAGACCCGGTTACCATAACTTCTTGGTTTTCAAAGATTGTTTTCATTTTATGCATGATTTGTACTTGCCTCATTTCTTTGGCTCTACTTGAATGGTTTGGCATTATTACCAGTATCCATGCATCAGAATGTGGTAAGGGAGCTAAAACTGTAACAGCTGAAATAAGAAAAGATATATCTAAGGTGAAGGAGAAAAAAAGCTCTCAACAGTATGTATATTGAGGACTCAAGAGTGTAAATAAAGTGTCTTATTTAAGCTCACAGTTTTAGGGTGCTGAGAATGTGTATCTCATAACACATATTTTATTTTCAAATTGTTAATTTATCTGTAGATAGAATGCTCCCTAAAAAAAAAAATCCTGTATTATTCTAACCAGTTAGGTAGAAAATCAGTAATAGGAATAGTATTTATTTCATGCCTTCATCTTCCTGTTAACTAGCAAGGGCTGACACAAAAGAAACAAGATTAGAAATCTTGCCATTATCTGGTAATAATGACACTCAGATGTTTTCAGAGAAGATAGTGCCTGCTCTGGAAGGGCTGTCAAGCTCTCTGGGGTTGTAACGTTGACTGACTTGAAACTGTTAAAGAACAACAAATACCAGGTTATAGGAAACAAATGGAAACCCGTCAGATATCCAAAAAGGGAAATTTTCCTTTGGTCTGGCATAGAGAATTTGTGGATCTTGAACCAAACTTTTAAGGAAGAGAATTTAGAACAAGGAAATGGAATTCCTGGGGGAAGGAAGAGTATAAAACAGAAGGAATTGAAAATAGAATGGATATTGTGTGCATATGTTTTTATCAAATGATGAGAGTGGTAAGTTTATGTTGGAGAATAATTAAAAATAAGATTGAAAAGGTGAAGAGCTACTGTATGGATGCCCTTGATTAGGAGGTTAGACTTGGTCCTACGGGGCAGTCTTTTTTGTAGAAAGGAATAACTATTAGTTTCCTTTAGCATTTTTTTATTTTCTTAGTTCCTATATAGTACTGCAGACATTCAGAGGAAGGAACAAGTATTGTGATATGGACTTTGGGGACAGAAGAACATTGAGCTGAGTCATTCAAGATTAAGTTCAGTTCAAGTTCAGACATTCAAGAGAATGATCAAATGTTTGGGTTCCCACTATGTATGAGGTACTACAAAATGCAAAGATATATGTATGTAAGTCTGCTCTCATTTAGCTACTATCTAGTAGTGTGGCAGATGTACAGACAATCATTAACAGTGCAGCATGAGAAACTGTAATGTGTTATGGTACTACAGCAAAAAGGGTAATTGGGGATGGGACAACTTCATAGAAGAGATAACCTGTGAACTGGGTCTGAAAGATGAATGAGGGAAGGCCTTTATATTTAGTGTATTCAAAGGTGCTGAAGCAGAAAAGGGTTTGTTCTATTTGCGACCACCAAACTTGGTTGAAATGCAGTGTAGGAAGAAAAGGAAATGGTAATAGCAGTAAATAAAATCTATAGGTTGGGTCAGACTGAAGGAGGAGGCATGCAGTTAAATTTGGAGATTATTTTGTAAATCTGTGGTTCTCGGCCTTTTTTCTGCCTCTAGCCTATTGATGCACACAAATATTAGTTGTAAGTAATATTAACAATTGTTATGGAGATGGATAAGAGAAGCAAAGTAGAGCAGTATTGACAAAGTGAGCTAGGGGTTTTAGAGGTCAAAAGTATTTTCATAATAATGCTAAGATGTTTGCCTTTTTCTTTTTCTTTAGTTTTTGGCCAGGACTGGGTTTGATCCCTCCACCTCCTGCATATGGGACCAGCGCCCTACCCTTTTTGGCCACAGGCACCGCCCTGTTTGCCTTTTTCATTCTCATTCTCTCTCAAGTGTCAGGCTGCATGATGTGAGATGGCATTGCTGAAGATAGAATGTGTACCTGTGTATTCTTGTGTTTTAAATTTTTCTTAGTTTTGATTTCCAATATGGTAAATGTTGATAAATACAACTCACATTGACAAAAGCTCTTTGGGGTCTTCCATAATTTTTAAGACTGTAAGGGACTATGAGAACAAAAAGTTTGAGAAATGCTGTAGTAGCTAAAAATAGTAAATGTGAAGGTAGTTGTCAGATTCAGAGACCCAGTGGTAAAGGTCTTTAGACTTTATATATAGCTGATAATAGAGCTGTTAAATATTGCTGGATAAAGGAATGACATGAAGAGAGCAGTTCTTTAATTTGAGATTAGGCTAGAGGTCAGATTGTAGTGAGAAAATATCAGGAAGAATTGATGAGGATAGTTCTTTTAGATAGGATGTTCATTTATGCTTCTAGAAGCCTGGACTGGGTCTCAGAAGGAGGCCAAAATTATAGAGAAAAATTGAATTGGGGAATTATTGTATATACGTACATATAGTAGTTATGTTGCCACTCAACCAGCTTTATCTCCCCACTGCCCAAACAAAGACAGCAGAGTTCACAGCAGAGAAAGGATTTGTTCCTCATGGTGCTAAATGGGTTGACGGGAGAATTCTCTCAAATCCCCTTCCCTGAGAATTGGGAAGACAGGGTTTCTAAAGACAGTTTTGTGGGCAGAAGGTTAGGCAGTCAGGGTCTGCTAATTGGTTGTTTTCAGGTTGGAATCATCTTTGATTGGTATGGGCTGCTGCCTGGGTGGGTCAGCCAATCCACTGGAATGTGGTTCCTTGAGTGGGGGTTCAAGACCAGTTGAGTCAGTTTCTTGGTGTGGGTGGGTCAGTCAAACCACTGGAATGCAGGACCTAGAAATTGCAAAAACTACCCTTGAACTGGTAATGTTATTTATGGAGAAAAGTTAAATATCTTTACAGCCACCACCTGTGCCCTCTAGAGTAACAATTATAGAGAGGCAAATGTGAGGACAATGACTATTACCAAGCAAATGAGGGGAGAGTGACCGATTATTATCATTATTTTAGCTAGGCCTGTTCCTTCACAGAGTTTTGGTACCCCTTACTCTAGCTCTTGCCTTACACCCCTTTATCAGTTTGTGAGTACAGTTTCAGTTATGGGAAGAAACAAGTTCTTAATAGATAGTAGTAAATAATAGTCTCAACTTTATCTCTGTATATGTAAAAAGTGACAAATTACCAGCAGAAATATTCTCCCTATCTTGCCTCCATTTCTCCACTCTCTGTCTTCCCCTGCCCCATTCTCCAGTAGACAGAAAGAGGTAAAAAGATTAAAGAGTAGGGGAGAGTGTTAAGGGTAAGAGAATGAAAAACCAGCTTAAGCACAATTTGAGGTGTGGAATGAGAACTGGAATTAGGACAATATCATGATAGTAGTCAGTGAAAGAGAATGTAATAAAAATGTGGTTCATTACTGTTGTCAAATCCAATAGCATCAAGGAGCTGATGGAGTAGATTTTGCCAAAAGGACAGAAGCAGGAACAAAGTCACTGAAAAGTCAGAATAATAGGGAATCCTCAGACTAGGTGGTAAACTCATTTTCAGCGGAAAGGAACAACAATCTCATTTTCTGAAGTAATGGGGCAAGGAAAATAACAGTCATATTAAGATAGAGAGGTAGATGGAAATTTAGGCTTCATATTTTCTAATTTGGCAGAATAATTGTTGAACTCATCAGTAATTAAGGTTGTAAAGCATTGAAGGGGTGGATTTTGTGATTTTGAAAAGTATATTGAATTTTAAAGTAGTTCTAATCTTAGTGGAGATTATGCTTAGGAATTTGAGGCAAAACAGAAAGACTGCCAGTTAGTAGCAATGGGGAAATTGAGGTATTTAAAAACTGTTAGTATGTCAGTTTTATCAATTTTGCTTTGTTTTTTGTCATTCCCCAGTAGTTCTCTTAATCCTGGAAATAGATGTAGGAAGAATGGCAAGGGTTTTCAAGGGTTGACTCATGGAGGGTTAATGGAATTAGAGAGTTCAGAGTGAAACTGTAGGGCTGGGGGTAGTGGCTCACACCTGTAATCCCAGCCCTTGGAAGGCCAAGGAGGATGGATTGCTTGAGCTCACAGGTTCGAGACCAGCCTGAGCCAAAGCCAGACCCTGTCTCAAAAAAATAGCTGAGTGTTGTGGTGGGTGCCTATAGTCCCAGCTACTTGGGAGGCCAAGGCAAGAGAATCACAGAAGCCCAGGAGTTTGAGGTTGCTGTGAGCTATAACGCCTCGCCACTCTACCAAAGGGTGACAAAGTGAGACTCTGTCTCAAGAAAAAAAAGTGAAACAATGGATCATCTCTTTTGTGGAGGGAATGAAAACACGAGAAAATCAGTAGACTCAACAAATTGGGAGGATTTGAGCAATTTGAAGGAAGTGAGTGCTCTGGTTCTGGGTGAGAGGTGACAGTTAAAATTATCAAATGGGGAAAGTACTTAGTTAAATTATCAAATAGGGTAAATACTTAGTTTAGGGGAGATAGAGAGTAGATGATTATTCATCATCTATTAAATAATTAAACTGTAATAATCCAACAAATCAAGAAAGTAGGAAATCTATTCATTAAGTCATGTTCAAATTTGTAATTCTGTTTAACTGACACCAAGTAAATCTACCCAAATTTATGTCATATAGAATACATTTTCATTTTGCTCTTTCATTTTAGACTGTATTTGGTTTTTTTTTTTTTTTTTTTTTTTTTTTTTTGAGACAGAGCCTCAAGCTGTCGCCCTGGGTAGAGTGCCGAGGCATCACTGCTCACAGCAATCTCCAACTCCTGGGCTCAAGTGATTCTCCTGCCTCTGCCTCTCAAGTAGCTGGGAGTATAGCGCCTGCTACAACACCTGGCTATTTTAGGGGGGTGGGGTTGTAGCCATCATTGGTGTTTGGTAGGCCCAGGCTAGATCGAACCTGCCAGCTCAGGTGTATGTGGCTGGCACCTTAGCCGCCTGAGCCACAGGCACTAAGCCCTATATTTGATTTTTAGTGGTTTTTTAAAATCTTATTTTAGCTGTAAAAAATATTATTATGGGTATATTTGAGGGTGTGATCCCTTTAATTAGGTCTGTTTATAAAAATCAAATCAGAAGATATATAAAATATTAATTTTCTGGCCAGGCACAGTGGCTCATGCCTCTAATCCTAGTACTCTGGGAAGCCGAGGTGGGATTACTTATGAGTTCTAGACCAGCCTGAACAAAAGCAAGACTCCATCTCTATTAAAAATAGAAAAACCGAGGCAGTGCCTGTAGCTCAAGGAGTAGGGGCGCCAGCCCCATATACTGGAGGTGGTGGGTTCAAACCTGGCCCTGGCCAAAATAAATAGATAAAAATAAAAATAGAAAAACCAGCCGATTTTCAGCTGAGCCTGTAGTCTCAGCTACTTGGGAGGCTGAGGCAAGAGGATCACTTGAACCCTAGAGTTTGAGGTTGCTGTGAGCTATGACACAATGGCACTCTACCTGAGCAACAAAGTGAGTCTCTGTCTCCAAAAAAAAAAAAAAATTTAAGTTTAATTTCTGATGATACTGGTCTTATAAATGTTGAAGCTGAGCAATGGATACTTGGCAGTTACTTTTCTACTTTATGTATGATTTAAATTTTGCATATAAAACTTTTTTTTTTTAAGAGACAGGACCTTGTTGTTTAGCCCAGCCTGGAGTGCAGTAGCCCAATCATAGCTCAGAGTAACCTTGAATTCCTGTCTCTGCCTCCTGAGTAGCCTGAAACTAACATGTGAGTACATGCCACCACATCCAGCTTAAGACATTTTTTTTAAAAAAAATTTACCTTAATTTTTTTTTCCCCAAACAGAAAGGCTGGAGTGCAGTGACAACATCATTTTTATAATTCACTGTAACCTCAAATTTTTGGCTTTAGTGATCTTTCTCCCTCAGCCTTCCAAGTAGCTGGGGCTATAGCTACATGACACTATGCCAGGCTAATTTTTCCAACTTTTTTTTTATAGAGACAGGGTCTTGCTCTTGGTTAGGCTAGTTCGAACTCTTGGCCTCAAGTGATCTTTCTGCCTCAGCCTCCCAAAGTGCCAGGATTATAGGCATGAGTCAACATGCCTGTCCTTGCCTTAATATTTTTATATTTATAAAGGTATTACTTCAGTAATAGAGGGAATTCCTACTTTGTCATACTTTTTTGTAGGTCCTGAGGCCAACACGCATGAAAAAAATTACAGTTAACTTATACATTGTGATAGAGGATGTATAGTGTTATAATAGCTAAGCATTATGTAGGTATTAGCATTTTATTAGAAGAGTGAACGCACTATTCTAATTCAAGATGCTGGATTGCATCTCCTCACCTTCCTAGCCCTTTGGATAGGGAATTCTTTTCCCCATTTTCTCTCTTTGCTTTAGGAGCTGAGACCATCTCCTCTTTCAAGTCAAGGAAGGAATGTCAGGGTCCTGAAGCAAGACTTTTTATATTAAACTGGTTTCTCCAAATATCAAACCATGAAACTATAATATAAGGGATGATATGTTTGAGTCTATAAAATATTGAAAAGCTTAATATTAAAAAAAACAAACCAAAAAGACACCCCACACAAAAAACCTGCCACCATATAGGCCAATCTCTGTGGCTCATGCCTATAATCCTAGTACTTTGGGAGGCTGAGGTGGGAGAAATGAGACCCTGTCTCTACTAAAAATAGAAAAAAATCAGCTAGGTGTGGTGGTACACATATATAGGCTCAGCTACTGAGGAGGCTTAGGCAAGAGAATCCCTTGAGCCCAGGAGTTTGAAGTTGCAGTGAGCTATGATGACACCATGGCACTCTACCTGGGGCAACAGAACGAGACTCTGTTTCAAAAAAAAAAAACCACTATAAACTGAGGGAAATATTTGCCAGATTATGTGCCTAAGGGCTAATTTCATAATTTGCACAGAGTCCTTATAAATTATGAAAAAATAGATGAGCAACACCACAGCAAAATGAGTAAAAGGCTATTTAGAGAAAAAAGGTCAAATGATCATGTCCTCCGCCTTGTTATCACCTGGAGAGTGAGACGTAATGAAGGTGAGCTACTTGCCAGACACCTCCTTGATGATGTTTCTTTTCTCATGTACTTTTCGTGGACACTACTTGCTTGGGTTTTTTTTCCTCTGACTTGTAGGAACATTGTAATCACACAAATTTTCTCATTTTCTCTTTTCCTAAATTAAGCATAAAGCTCCTTTGAGGTTTTCCATGTGTGTTTACTTATAAAAGAAAAACAGATGGTGAGCCAAAGGTTCCATCTTAGCCTCTGCCCACCCTGTTTTTAAATACAGATCCTGTAAGAAGAGATTAAAACTTCACACAATGGTGGATTTTTGTTTACACAAAAGATTTAAGAAACATTTGAGGCTTTCATTCCCAATCTCTCCCAAGAATTAGAATTGGTGTTGCAGCTTTGATTTATGAGTTGAAGTAGATAGGGCTGATGACGGTATGACGACTGCCAGTGAGTGGTCAGATAGATGTGCTCATTTTCTCTTCTCTGGATATGAGTAGTCCTTCCATGAAAAACCTTCCCAGGCCCCATCCAACTTTGCTGTTGAGTCCCAGGTGAAGGATATTAGGGCACAGGTAGTATCGGCAATCTTACATCTCTGAATAATAATACTAAGTATTCAGTTAGTTTGTGTCCAGATATATGTGCTAAGTATTTTACATGCATTATATGTATTTCTCTCCTAATTTTCTTAACCACATCATGAAATCCTTATGTAGATGTGGTTCCTGTTTTACACATATAGAAAATTGAGACTTGTAAAGTTGCAATAACTTTCTCAAGCTGAAATTATCACTTACTCCAGAATCTGAGCTTTCACTCAGGATATTTGATCAGGATGATAAAGTTCCAGATACCATAAACATAGTGGACAATAGGTCTGGTGCAAACAGGGTGGGAGAGCTAGTAATAAAGTCAGAGAAGCAGACATAGACTTCATAGTTCTTTTGATTGAATCTCAGGGATCTGGTGCCAGTTGCTCTGTGTACATACGCCTTCTACTTTTAGTCCCTATGCTTTATCAGATTCTGAAGTATCTGACACTTCTAACTGCATAGTCTTTCTTAAGTTCTTTGGTGAAAAGTGTGCCTTTCCTGTCATAGTTTATTAAATACATTCTTGGATATTTTTCAGTAATTACTAACTTAAATACCATGTATAATTAGTAACTTAACCATAAATAACTTCTGTCTTTACTGCCCTAGGTCAAGCCACCTTCATCTCTCACGTGGACTACCTCAGTAGACTTCTGACTGGTCTCTTGTCTTAACCTATTTCTATTTGTCTTTCAAGCAATTAATGTAAAAGTTTCACTGTCAATTTTTTGTTAGGGAGAATTTTAAACATAGTAAGCTTGCTGAGTTTGTTAAACCTAAGTATGAATTTTGAACTGAAGATGCTATCTTTTACTAGTAAATCTTTTATTTGTAAATCTCACTGTAACAACATTCTTCATGCTCCAAAATACTTTGATGTGAATATAAAATAGGATATTCTTGAAAATTTAATATGGATGACTGTATCTTTAGTTTCTAACAATTTTAAATAGTTTTAAATAGACCTTGTTGGTTACTCTGAGAATGGGGTCTAAATTTTGATCAAAAGGCATGGTGGCTCATGCCTATATTCCTAGCACATAGGGAAGCCAAGGCAGAAAGCTTTTGCTTGAGGCCAGAAGTTTAAGTCCAGCCTGGGCATCATAGCAATAACTGTCACTACAAACAACCAAAAAAACCTCCAGGAGCTTAGTGTGTTGGCACATGCCTCTAGGTCCCTAGCTACTCTGGAAGCTGAAATGGAAGGATCACTTGAGTCCAGAAGATCAAGGCTGCAGTGAGCCATAATCATGCCATTGCACTCCAGCCTGGGTGACAAAGTAAGACCCTGTGTCAGAAAGGAAAAAAGAAAGAAAAAAATTGATGGTGATAGTGAAAGTGTTACACACCGGTCTTTCTCAGTTGGAGGTTGTCTTATATTTTCCTGATTTGAAATATTAATGGAAGTAGAAAACCAGTTAAATTTATTAAAATGTTTGAACTTTAGTATTTTTTAATACACAGTATTCTTAGTAGTAAATGAATAGTATTGATAAGAAATTAAAACAATAAAGCATGATATATATAATAGCTTATAATACATAAATTTTTATTTCTAGAGCCAGAATTAAGGCATGTTAAAGGATTCTCAAGTTTTTGAGTTCTTATTTTGAAAAGGGAGAAGAAGGCTACTTTTCTTCTTTTTGATTCCTATTAATACTTCTGGCATTTTCAAGGAATAATTTCTTTATAATTTCAACTCAAAAAAATTATGAAAGCTATATAGTCATGCTGAATATATGAATGCTGTATTTATACACAGACACATGCACATATATACACACATATACTGAATACTCAAAGTTAGTGAAATTTGAACAGTTACTTAGTTGGTCAATTTTGCCATTAAGTATAGAAATACCAAAGTAGACTGTAGTTCAGGTGTCAAATAACATAAAAATGTTATCTTCTGAGTTCCAACTTAACTTCCTGTTTGAATATCAAACTAAAGGTCACAGTTCCAAAGCAGACATCATTTTCTTCTGAAATTTATCTTCACTTGCCAAATTTCCTATTTTTATTGATTGTATAGATCCTAATATTTTGAGTCTCCTGAGCCTTAGAGTCAGCTTTGATTGTTTTCACTCTATAATCCTTTACTTTTCATTGATCACAAAATTCTATCAATTCTTATTAATTGATTGACAGGATGTCACTCTGTCACCCAGGCTGGAGGGCAGTGGCCCTATCATAGCTCACTGAGTCCTTGAACCCTTATGCTCAAGGCATTCTCCTACTACAGACTCCTGTGTAGCTAAAACTGCAGCTACCTGGCTAATTTTTTTAACTTTTTGTAGAGACGAGATATCACTATGTTGCCCAGGTTCATCTTGAACTCCTAGTCTCTGATCCTTCCTTCTTGGCCTCCCAAAGCGCTGGGATTACAGGCATGAGCCAACTATCTCTGCCTACCAATTCTTTTTCTTTCTTTCTTTCTTTTTTTTTTTTTTTTTGAGGCAGAGTCTCACTTTGTCACCCTCAGTAGAGTGCTATGGTGTAACAGCCCCACAGCAACCTCAAACTCTTGGGTCAAGCGATTAACTTGCCTCAGCCTCCCAAGTAGCTGGGACTATAGGTGCCCACCACATTGCTAGCTATTTTTTGAGATGAGGTCTCACTGTGGCTCAGGCTGGTCTCAAACCCATAAGCTCAGGCAATCCATCCCCCTCGGCCTCCCAAATGCTAGGATTACAGGCATGAGCCACCACACCCATCCTACCAATTCTTGATTTGAGATATGTTTGGGCAGGGCAGAGTGGTTCATGCCGATATTCCTAGCATTCTGGGAGGCTGAGTCTGGTGGGTCACCTAAGCTCAGGAGTTCAAGACCAGCCTGAACAAGAGTGAAACCCTGTCTCTCCTAAAAGTAAGAAAAACTAGCCAGGCATCGCTGGGTTGGGTTCCTGTAGTCCCAGCTACTTGGGAGGCTGAGGCAAGAGAATCACTTGAGCCCAAGAGTTTGAGATTGCTATAAACTAGTTATTACACGATGGCACTCTACCCAGTGCAACACACTGAGACTCTGTCCCCCCAAAAAGAAATATGTTTCTGATGATATTTTATATAAAATTTAATTGAATTAAAAGTGGTTTGCTTTTTTAAAAAAGTCTATACATACTGGTATAATGGAAAGTGTAATTGACTTTGGTGTGTGTTCTTTTTTTTTTTTTTTTGAGACAGAGCCTCAAGCTATCCCCCTGGGTAGAGTGCCATGGCATCACAGCTCATAGCAACCTCCAACTTCTGGGCTCAAGCGAGTCTCCTGCCTCCTCCTCCCAACTAGCTGGGACCACAGGCACCTGCCACAACGCCCGGCCATTTTTTGGTTGCAGCCATCATTGTTGTTTTGGCGGGCCGGGCTGGGGATTCGAACCCGCCTCCTTAGGTGTACGTGGCTGGCACCTCAGCCAACCAAGCCACAGGCGCCAAGCCAGTGTGTGTTCTTAATTCACGTCACAGCTCTGTTTACTTATTGATTACTTTAGATAAATTAACTTTAGAAAATCTTAGTTTGGCCTGGCAGTGGCTCATATCTATAATCCCACCACTTTGGGAAAGTGAGGCAGGAGGATTGCTTGAGGCCTAGAGTTCCAGACCAGCCTGGGAAACGTATCAAGATATCATCTCTATTAAAAAACAAAACAAAACTTACATTTTTTTCTTGTCTTCTCTTTCCTAAAGAGTAGAGACTAGCAGATATTCAGTTTGTTATTTCCTCAAGTATTTCCCCAACTTTAAAGAGGTTTTGAAATTCAAACTGTGTGTCTCTTGTGTGCGAGACAGAGTCTCACTGTGTCACCCTCAGTAGAGTGCCTTGGCATCACAGCTCACAGCAACCTCAAACTCTTGGGCTTAAGCAATTCTGTTGCCTCAGCCTCCCAAGTAGCTGGGACTACAGGCGCCTGCCACAATGCCTGGCTTTTAAAAAATTTTTTTGTTATTGTTGTTTTAGTTGTCATTGTTTGGCAGGCCCAGCTGGGTTCAAACCAACAGCACTGGTGTATGTCGCCAACATATTAGCTGCTGAGCTACAGGTGCTGCCCTATTAGTTGATATTCTAATGAAGCATTTAACAGTATTATTTACCTAGTCTTTTTACCATTTGCTATTACCTATATAAGCTGCATTTTTCTTCTTTTCTTTCTTTCTTTTTTTGGAGACAGAGCCTCAAGCTATCCCCCTGAGTAGAGCTCGGTGACATCACAGCTCACAGCAACCTCCAACTCGTGGGCTCAAGTGAGTCTCCTGCCTCAGCCTCCCAAGTAGCTGGGACCACAGGTGCCCGCCACAACACCTGGCTATTTTTTTGGTTGCAGCTGTCATTGTTGTTTTGGCGGCCCGGGCTGGATTCGAACCCACCACCTTAGGTGTATGTGGCTGGCACCTTAGCCACTTGAGCCATAGGCACTGAGCCTTCTTTCTTATTTTTGAGACTCATCAGTGCATTAGTGAGAAGGGGGTAAAAAGTAGAACAAAGAGTTTAGTCTCTTAGTGTCTGTGATCAGTTGAGATAACTCACTGTCTTCAGACCAGCCTTATTTCGTATTTATTGCTAAGTCTTCCTTGGAATATCAAAATCTTAGCATTATCACTTTTAGGATGTTTTACATTCCTATTAACAGATTTTAAAATACTTTAAACAAAAGATTTTGTTGTGTTTATTTTTGGCATTACTTGAGTCTGTCCTCAACTATGCTTCACTTTTTTGTGTTTTCTTGAGAAATGGGGTCTTGCTTTGTTGCCCAGGGTGACTTCAAACTCTTGAGCTCTAGCAATCCTTCTGCTTCACACTCCTGAGTAGCTGAGACTACAGGCACATGCCACCACCTGGCTCTACTTCACTCTTTAAACGATTCAGAATTATAGAATAATTAGGTTTGAAATTAATGAGGTTGCCTTATAGTGGAATATTTGGAGTTGAACTAGCTAGTTTATTAGTTTAAATAGTTTAAGTATTATTATTGAACTTAAAAAATAATAAAATAATGGTAAACATTATAAAAAAAGAACTGTTATAGTAATATAGTAACCACTTAACATATGTTCGTTGGATGATAAATATCTCCTTATGTACTGAAATAGACAAAAATATGTATGTTGAATCCTATTCTCATTGAATTTCTTTTTTTGAGACAGAGTCTCAAGCTGTCACCCTGGGTAGAATGCTGTGGCGTCACATCTCCCAGCAACCTCAAACTCTTGGGCTTAAGTGATTCTCTTGCCTCAGCCTCCCAAGTAGCTAGACTACAGGCACCTGCCACAACACCTGGCTATTTTCGTTGTTGTAGTTGTCATTGTTGTTTAGCAGGCCTGGACCAGGTTACCCCCCTAGCCCTGGTGTGTGTGGCCAGCGCCCTAACCACTGAGCTATGGGCTCTGAGCCCTCAATGACTTTCTTTACATGGGAGAGATGCTTCTGTGTTGTGATAGCATCTTTGAGATTTAATAAAGTTGTATGAAGAGTGGAAGAGAAAAAAATAAAGCAGTAACTTCTAAATTTAAAAAAATAAATATTCATTTATGCTTATTAATAATTTCCTTAGGAAATCTAGTTAACACAATAAAATCTTATATATAGAATAGGATATTATTATTTTCCTAAATAATAAAAACTTAATTTTATTTGATTTCTATTAATTTTGAGCTATGTGTTAATATATTCTGAGAGGGTTTGCCCAAATTTTAGGAAGACTATTTAAAGTACCTTCCCAAGGGTTTTTTTTTTTTTTTTTGACAGAGTTTCACTTATTAACCCTGGTAGAGCACTGTGGTGCCACAGCTCACAGCAACCTCCAACTCCTTGGGCTTAGGCGATTCTCCTGCTTCAGCCTCCCAAGTAGCTGGGACTACAGACACCTGCCACAATGCCTGGCTATTTTTTTGTTGCAGTTTGGCCAGGGCTGGGTTTGAACCTGCCACCCTTGGTATATGGGGCCCTACTCACTGAGCCACAGGTGCCAGCCTTTTTTTTTTTACTTTTGAGACCGAGTATCAAACTGTCACCCTGGATAGAGTGCCATGGCATCATAGCTCACACCAACCTCAAACTCTTGGGCTGAAGTGATCCTCTTGCCTCAGATTTTCTATTTTTACTAGAGATGAGGTTCACTTTTGCTTAGGCTGGTCTCAAACTCATGAGCTCAAGCATTCTACCCACCTTGGCCTCCCAGAGTGCTAGGATTACAGACATGAGCCATCTCACCTAACCACCTTCCAAGTATCCTTATATATATTGCAGTACTTATTTTTTTTTTTGAGACAGAGTCTTATTATGTCACCCTTGGTAGAGTGCTGTGGTGTCACAACTCACAGCAACTCTTAAGATAGCCTTAAGCGATTCTCTTGCCTCAGCCTCCCAGGTAGCAGTTGTCATTGTCATTTAGCTGGCCTGGGCCAGGTTTGAACCCAACTCCCTTGGTATATGTGGCTGATGTTGTAACCACTGTGCTATGGGTGCCGAGCCTACAGTACTTATTTATGAACAATATGTTATAGATTATTGCTAAAAGAGGTCATATTTGATTTGTCACTGTTTTCATTGTAAAAATCAAAATTTAGAGACTGAGACTACCACAGTTATTAATTCTGTATTTGTCCCACTGGGTAGAGTGTGGTGTCATTACAGCTCACAGCAACCTCCAACTCCTGGGCTCAAGGGAGTCTCCTGCCTCAGCCTCCCAAGTAGCTGGGACTACAGGTGCCTGCCACAATGCCCGGCTATTTTTTGGTTCCAGCTGTCATTGTTGTTTGGTGGGCCCAGGTTGGATTTGAACCCACCACCTTAGGTGTATGTGGCTGGTGCCTTAGCCACTTGAGCCACAGGTGCCAAGCCCCTGTTTCTTCTTTAATAAAATCTAAGACAAAGAAGTATAGTTCTTAGGTCATTAACAGAACCCTTGGCACTTGATTTGGAAGCTGTGGTGGTAGAGGAAAACAAAAAGGAAAGCAGAGTTTTTTTCTTTTTTTTGAGAGAGAACCTCAAGCTGTCCCCCTGGGTAGAGTGTGGTGGCATCACAGCTCACAGCCATCTCCAACTCCTGGGCTCAAGCGAGTCTCCTGCCTCAGCCTCCCAAGTAGCTGGGACCACAGGCGCCTGCCACAACACCTGGCTATTTTTTGATTGCAGTCATCATTGTTGTTGGCAGGCCCAGGCTGGATTCAAACCCGCCACCTTAGGTGTATGTGGCTGGTGCCTTAGCCACTTGAGCCACAGGCGCTGAGCCAGGAAAGCAGACTTTGAAGAAGATCTTCATTTTGTCCTTAAAACAATAATGGAGATCTGTTGATTGTTCTAAATAGTTAGTGTAATGTAAGCATTTCTTCATTTTTCCTTTGTAAGAGACAGGGTGTCACTTTGTCTCCCAGGCTGCTGGAGTATAGTGGCACAATCATAGCTCACAGGCAAGCTCACTGTAGCATAGAACTCCTGAACTCAGGCAATCCTCCCGTCTCAGCCCCTAGAGTAATAGGATGACAGGTACTTGCTACCACACTAGCTAGATTTTTTATTTTCTTGTTGCCCCTGCTGATCTGGAATTTCTGGCCTTAAGCCATCCGCTGATCCTTTGATCTTCTGATCTTCTGAACTCAGCCTCCCAAAGTTCTGGGACTACATGAGCCACCACACCCAGCCTACTTCAATTCTTCACTATTCTCTTTTGTCCTTAGTTTTAATATTTTAATGAATGTCCAGAGTGTTTTAGTGGCTTAAGATTTAAGAAATGGGCTTGGCACCTGTGGTGCAAGTGGCTAAGGCGCCAGCCACAGACACCTAAGGTGGAGGGTTCAAATCCAGCCCGCGCCAGCCAAACAACATTGATGGCTGCAACCAAAAAAAAAAGTCAGGCGTTGTGGCGGGCGCCTGTGGTCCCAGCTCCTTGGGAGGCAGTGGCAGGAGACTCTCTTGAGCCCAGGAGTTGGAGGTTGCTGTGAGCTATGATGTCACAGCACTCTACCCAGGGGGAACAGCTTAAGGCTCTGGCTAAAAAAAAATAAAATAAAGATTTAAGAAATGAATATATCGCTGTATATGCTTGTGATAAGCACATTAAAATGTTTTTGTATACTTCTTGTCCCACTTCTAAAACCGATATAGAGGTTGCCATTTCCCATTTCTGATGTTTGAAGTAAAACATGGTAGGCAGTTGCTCTTTGGAAATTTCAAGACTAAACCCTAAAGTCATCTGTTTGTAGGTATCTAGGATTGGACAATGTATATGTAAAATTCATATACTTTTTAGTGCCTTGGTTTCTTATTTTGATAGCTTTATGGAAGGATGACTAACCAAAAGAGAGGAGAAGCTATTTGGTGAAATTTTATAGTGAATGCATTTCTCTGTGAATCTGCTGACTTACGGAGTATATAGGTCTTAATTTCAGAAATAGTTTGGGTTGTATATGAAACTTTCAGGTTGATTTGAAACTGAAAAGTTCAGTTTTTAGAACATAAACTTTCATGGGTCAAACACCAGACCTTTAAAAGTGGTATTGAAGCACCTTAGTAGACTATTATACATATAATAACAGTTAAAATAGTCTAACTCAGAGATCTCTAAACTTTTTCCATAAAAGACTGGATAGTAAATATTTTAGGCTTTGTGTGCCATACTGTTTCTTTTGCAGAAATTCAACTCCATCATTGTAGTGCAAAAGCAGCCAAAGACAAATAAATGAACGCAACTGGGCTCGGCGCCTATGGCTCAATCGGCTAAGGCGCCAACCACGTACACCTAAGGTGGCGGGTTCGAATCCCCAGCCCGGGCCCACCAAACAACAATGATGGCTGCAACCAAAAAAAAAATGGCCAGGTGTTGTGGCGGGCGCCTGTGGTCCCAGCTACTTAGGAGGCGGAGGCAGGAGACTCGCTTGAGCCCAGGAGTTGGAGGTTGCTATGAGCTGTGATGCCATGGCACTCAACCCAGGGGGATAGCTTGAGGCTCTGTCTCAAAAAAAAAAAAAAAAGAACGTAACTGTGTTCATAAAACTTTATTTAGGTCGGGCATATGGCTCATGCTGGTAATCCTGGGAGTGGCAAGTGGATTGCTTAAGCCCAGGAATTCAAGACCTGCCTGAGCAAGAATTAGACCCTGTCTCTACTAAAAATAATAATAACAGAAAAATTAGCGTGATGTTGTGGTGCCGGCCCATAGTCCCAGCTACTGTGGAGGCTAAAGCAAGAGGATTGCTTGAGCCCAGGAGTTTGAGGTTGCTATGAGCTATGATGCCACAGCACTCTAGCTTGGGATGACACAATGAGACTCTCTCTCAATGCTCCTCCCAACCAAACTTTATTTAGAAAAACAGATGGTAGATCATAATTTGCCAATGAATTTCAATTTAAAATGCCATGTATAGGAATTCTCTGGATTTTCTAGTCAATTTTTCTGTAAACGTAAAACTATTCCAAAAAAGTATTAATTTTTTTTAATATGTCACTAGGAATATAAACAATTTAGAATGAAGTAATGATCAAAACCTTCAAGACACCTACCTTTTGGCTTTTACTAAGTGATAAATCTACTAGATGAGTAAATCATAAGTATCAACTGTCGTGTATGCTTATAGAGGGTCTCAGACTGTTCTAATTTTATCTTTGTTAAAATTACTCATTGACTAAAACAAAAAAGAGTGACATGCATTATCACAGTTGGTAACACAAACACCTTCAATACTTGGGAGAATTGTTAGGGAAATTGCTGATTTGAATGATTTCCTTGGTTGAACAGAAAATAATTCCTAAAGAATTTTTAACTGTGTTACTATTCTATTATAGATATAGTAATTATTTTCTTTGAATTTCCTTCCTACAGTATTTACTTCTCTTTTATAAATGTACCACAGAGTATACTTGTGAATGTCAGTTAAAATATTTACAGTTATTGACAGTAATATCCATATAACTCATCCAGCAATTCATTAGTTTGAAAAATTAATTTTGACTAATGTGTTTTTGTGACTAATAAGTTTTAATGGATTTTTCTGGGGTTTTCAGCTTAAATATGAATACAATGCATTTATTTATTTTTAAATTTTTCATTGTGAAATATAGAGAAAAGTATATAACATAGATGTTCAAGCTGGGTGCAGTGGCTCACTCCTGTAATCCTAGTACTCTGGGAGACCCAGGTAGAAGGATGAACTTGCTATCAGGAATTCGACACCAGCCCCAGCAAGAGTGAGACCAGACACTACAAAAAATAGAAAAAATTAGCTCAGTGTGGTGGCCTATGCCTTCCTAGTCCCAGCTACTCGGGAGGCTGAGGCAAGAGTTTGAGGTTGCAGTGAGGTATAATGGTACCACTGCACTTTAGCTAGGGCAGCAAAGTGATACTTTGTCACAAAAATACAAGCAAACAAACAAAACTACCCCAAACCACACAGATGTTCAGTTTAATAAATTGTTATAAAGCAAACATCAATGGAACTACCATAGCAAGTCATGATGTAGAGCCCTGCCACTATTCAGAAGCCCCTTATATGACCCTCTCCAATTATAACTCCTTCCTTTTACCCTCATGATCCTAATATTTTCATTGTTCATTTCTTTTCTTTTTTCTTTTCTTTTTTTTTTTTTTGGAGACAGAGCCTCAAGCTATTGCCCTGGGTAGGGTGCTGTGTTCACAGCAACCTCCAACTCCTGGGCTCAAGTGATTCTCCTGCCTCTGCCTTCCAAGTAGCTGGGACTACAGGCGCCTACCACAACACCGGCTGTTTTTTGGTTGCAGCCATCATTGTTGTTTGGCGGGCCCCGGTTGGATTTGAACCCGCCAGCTTAGGTGTATGTGGCCGGCACCTTAGCTGCTTGAACCACAGGCGCCGAGTCATTGTTCATTTCTTTTTAGTTTTATCAACTAAATGTGTAGTTCTAACTATAGTCCAGAAAGTAGCAAGGGAGAGGAGAGAGAGGGGAGGGGGTGTCTGGGAGGAGGGAGGGTATTTGGGGGGACTATACCTAATGTGCATAATGCAATGGTACATTTCAAAACTATTAAGAAATGAATATAATTGTGATGGATGTGTTACTTAGTTCAATATAAACATTTCACGTTGTATATCGAAGTGGTACCCTGAACCCCATAAATGCATCAATGTACAAAGGCGTGATTTAATAAAAAGATAATTAAAAGATAAATGTGTTGTTCTAAACAATATAGTTTAATTTTGGCTTGGCATCTGTAGCTCAGTGATTAGGGTGCCAGCCACATACACCAAGGTAGGCGGGTTCAAATTCGGCCCAGGCATGCTAAACAACAGTGACAACTGCAGCAAAGTAATAGCTGGGCGTTGTGGCCGGCGCCTATAATCCCTGCTACTTGAGAGGCTGAGGCAAGAGAATCACTTAAGCCCAAGAGTTAGAGATTGCTATGAGCTGTGATGCCATGGCACTGTACTGAGGGTAACAAAGTGAGACTCTGTCTCAAAATAAATAAATAAATAAATATATAGTTTAATTTTGCCTATTTTTAAATTTTGTATTATAGATAGAATCAAACCACATAAATTTTTTAATGTATGCTAATACTTTAATACTATATTCATTTTAGCCCTTCAACAATAAAAGTAGCCAAAGTAGACTGAAGTAATAGCATATGAGCTGTGTTCAAACCTGTCTTCAATAAAACTGCTCCATGTGTGATCTGTCACGTTTGGTGCCTTTTCTTGCCTTTTAAACACATTTTCTACCATGCAGAAAGAACACTGTTGTAGGTGCCTGTTGACAATTATGGCACGTGATAAAAGGTATAGCACTTGGCATTGAAAACAGATTTCTCAACGTCCTTTAAGACTTTCCGTCACCCTGCAAATTTTCTGGTGATAGGATTTTTCTGTATTTTATAAAAATTAGTTACAAAGATTCTAATAAATGTGAATGTTAATGTGTATATATAGTAGTGTACATGTGTGCACAAAAATACTTGTGTTCCCCACTGCAAGAAACACTTTAGTCACCTAAAACATTTGTTTTTATAGAAATAATACTTTGTTTTTCAGGTGAAACTTCCACCGATGATGGAAATCATAACTGCTGAGCAGCTGATGGAATATTTAGGTTAGTGTTGAAAAGTGGATGATTTTCTATCTCTTAAAAAATAAAACAAAGTTTTCAAAGCTAATATATGACCCAATCTCACCTTTCTGAAGTGTTACTAAGTAATCTATTTTAAAATTATAGAATCTGTTAACAATTTTTTATCAGTATGTTACTGTTCTTGAGTGTTACAGTCTTCTTACTGACCAATAACAAATTTCTCTAATATAAATAAGGAAACAGGGTGACATCCAGAAAACAAGACATGTATTTCAGTAAATTATAGAATGGAGATGCCACAGAACCTCTGACATTGCATGTAGAAGGTATTAAAAAATACTGAGTAGACTTGAATTAAAGACAAAGGAAATAAAGGAAATGATTTAAAGCACTGCTACCCATAGTATGATTTGTGGACCTGTGCTAATGTGTGAAATGTGATCAGTCTATAGTGAGATAGGAGCATGTACTAGGATGTATAAGATTTATGTTGGTAAGCATACTATTTAGTTCATTTGAATTTTTTTTTTTTGGTTGCAGTTTTTGGCTGGGGCTGGGTTTGAACCTGCCACCTCTGGTATATGGGGCCGGCGCCCTACTCCTTGAGCCATAGGTGCCGCCCATTTGAAATTTTTTTCATAGCAAGATTTTCTTGATGAAGGAAGCAGAATATTGAATTGGATTCTTGTATAAGCTTCTTATTTCTAAGCATACCAGCTGGTTTTTAGACCAGCTACACTGAGTTGAATTTAGAGAGCAGACAGTTGTGGATCACACTGTGGTCTTTTACAATTTGGCAAATAAGAATTTATGTTATTTATGCTGATATAAAATGTAATACAAAATTTCTGATTTGTACAAATTTGCACAAATCAAAAACTGATACAAATCAGAAATTTTAATCTATATTCTCTCTTTGTTCTTTTACTTTTCTTTTTTTCTTTTTTTTTTGAGAGAGAGCCTCAAGCTATCTCCCTGGGTAGAGTGCTGTGGCATCATCTCACAGTAACCTCCAACTCCTGGGCTCAAGTGAGTCTCCTGCCTCAGCCTCTCAAGGAGCTGGGACCATAGGCGGCTGCCACCTTAGGTGTATGTGGCTGGTGCCTTAGCCACTTGAGCCACAGGCGCCGAGCCTAAATTTTTATTTTAAAAAAATCGTGTTAACTGCTTAGTTTGTCCTTGTCCTCCCAGAAAGCTAATTAGCTGGGGGTGGGGGGGTGGGTTTGTGTGTGTGTGTGAAATATAGGCTTACTTTAGGACAACTGACTACAGCTTTTGAAAGACCCTTTTTAAAACTTAATTCATACAGTTTCATTCATGGAATAGGGATCTCATTGTTAAGGGTGGGTTAATCTGAGTACCTAGGTATCTATAAACAGATTTTTTTTATCCCTCTTTTAGTCTCGCTTACTAATTCCTAAACTTGTGATTCCTAGGTTATGTTTTCTTAAGAAACTTGAAATATGCTTGGTGCTTTTGGGGAGTAGCCAGTATGAATACCAAGAAGTGCACAAAAGGGAGGTAGTGGGAGATGAGATTAGAAAGTTAATGGAGTCAAATCATATGGGGCTCTATAGGTTGTTAGACTTCAACTTGCTGTGAGTGAAACATTAGAGGATCTTGAACAGAGGACTGACATGATTCAACTTTAATATGTTAAAGTTAAACTTTAAGAATTCTCTAGTTGTTATGTTGAAGAAAACAGGGAGACCAATTAGGAAGTTGTTACAACTAGTAAAAGATAATGGTGCCTTCAAAAAAGGTAAGAGATGTGGAGGTGATAAGAAGTGGTCAGATTCTGCATATAGAGTTGACAGAATTTGCTGATCAGTTGGATGTGGAGTAAAAGTGGAGTCAGTGGTTACCCTATAGTTTTTAGCTTGAGCAACTAGAAGGATGGATGTGCCATCAACCGAACTAGGAAAAAATGGAAGCAACAGGCTTAGAGATTTGGTTTGGAAATGTTAGTGACATCCAAGTGGAGATATCAGGAAAGCACTTGGATATATGAGGACTGTCCTAAAGTATCCACCCACGTAAGTCTCTGTTTTTTATAGTATGTGGCTGGATGCTTTCCAGACAGCCCTCATATAATTCTAGAGTTTAGAAAGAGGTCTAGATCAGCATTGTACGATAGAGATTTCTGTGATAATAAAAATGCTCTATCTGTGCTGTCCAGTTTAGTAATTTAGTTTATGTGGCCCTCAAGTTATTAAAAGGTAGCTAATATGGCCAGGTGTGGTAGCTCACACCTGTTATTCTAGAACTCTGGAAAGCTGAGGCAGGTGAATTGCTTGAGCTCATCAGTTCAAGACCAGCCTGAGCAAGAGTGAGACTCCTGTCTCAAAAGAATGGCTGGTTGGTGATGCCAATAGCTCAGTGGATAAGGTGCCAGCCACATATAACAAGACTGGTGGGTTCAAACCCAGCCCAGGCCAGCTAAACAACAATGACAGTTGCAACAACAACAACAAAGCAATAGCTAGGCATTGTGGCAGGTGCCCATGGTCCCAGCTACTCGGGAGGCTAAGGCCAGAGAATTGCGTAAGCCCAAGAGTTTGAGGTTGCTGCAAGCTGTGGCACAACAGCACTCTAAAAAGGGTGACAAAGTCAGACTGTGTCTCAAAAAAAAAAAGGTAGCTACTATAGTGATGGAACAGAATTTTTAATTTCATATAATTTATATTTAGCTACATGTTGCTACTAGCTACTGTATTTGATAGTAGATATCTAGATTATGACTATGCATTTACGGACAACATATATAAATGGTGGTTAGATTGGGTGAGATCGTGAAAGAAATTAGGTAGAGAAGGCACAAGGTCAGGGAACTGAATCCTGGAGATGCCAGTGAGCATAAGTTGGTGAAAGAGCAAGAACAGGTGTGCTAGGCTAGGTAGAAGAAAAATGGGAAACCGTAATTTCCCAGAATGCAGATGAAGAGGTGTTTCAAGGAAGGAGAGATTAGCTAGCCGAATCAAATGTTGCTAATAGGTCAAGCGGGATGAAAAATAAAACTAGACCATTGATTTAGCCAAAAAGAAGTCATTTCTAACCTTGATGAATACATGGGAAGAAAATCTAGAGATGAGAAAATTGGAAACCTTCGTATATAGCCAGTAGGAATGAAAAATAATATAGCCATTTTGAAAAACAGTTTGCCAATTCCTTAAACAGAATTACCATATGACCCTGAAATTTCACTCCTAGGTATTTACTCAATAGAAGTGAAAATGTATGTCATACAAAAACTTGTATAAAAATATTTATAGTAGTCTTCATATCTAAAAAGTGGAAAGAACCCAAATGGCTATTAGCTGATGATCAGATAAACAAATATGGTACATATGTACAATGGAATATCATTCAGCCATAAAAAGGAATAAAGTACTGATACCTGCTATTACATTGGTGACCTTTAAAAACAGTTAGCTGGGCTGAGCATGGTGGCTCATGCCTGTAATTCTAGCACTCTGGGAGGCCAAGGTAGGTGGATTGGCCTGAGCACTCACCTCTAAAAATAGGCGGCTATTGTGGCAGGCACGTGTAGTCCCAGCTACTTGGGAGGCTGAGGCAAGAGAATCACTTGAGCCCAAGAGTTGGAGGTTGCTGTGAGCTATGATGGCAAGGCACTCTACTGACAGTGATAAAGTGAAACTCTGTCTCAAAAAAATAAAAAAATAAAAACAGGTTCAAGACCAGCCTGAGTGAGAGCTAGACTTCTTCTCTAAAAATAGCCAGGTGTTGTGGCAGGTGCCTAAGGTCCCAGATACTTGGGAGGTTGAGGCAAGAGAATCGCTTAAGTCCAAAAGTTTGAGGTTGCTATGAGCTATGAGGCTGCTACAAGGGCAACAAAATGAGATTCTGTCTCCTAAAAAATAAAAATAGTAAACTGAGAAAGGAAGCCAAGTAACAAAAGACAACATACTGTATGATTCCATTTATATGAAATGTGCAGAAAAGGCAAATTTATAGGGACACAAACTAGATGAGAGGTTGTTTAGGGCCAGGGATGAGATGGAGGGAAATGGGGGTTGAATGCTAATGGATATAGGGTTTCTTCTAGGAAGGACAAACATGAACTCAAATTAATCAATAAGAAAAGAATAGACAACCCCATTTCTTTGTGGGCAAGAGACTTGAACAGAAACTTCTTTAAAGATGACATGTGAATGGCCAACAAACACATGAAAAAATGTTCATCATCTTTAATTGAGAAATGCAAATCAAAACCACTTTGAGATCTCACCTAACTCCAATAAAATTAGCCCACATCACAAAATCCCAAAACTGCAGAAGTGGGCATGGATGTGGAGAGAAGGGAACACTTCTATACTGTTGGTAAGATTTCAAACTAATACAGCCTTTTTGGAAAAAAGTATACAGAATTCTCAAGGAACTAAAAGTTGACCTACTGTTTGAATCCACACTTCCGTTACTAAGTATCTACACAGATGAACAAAAATCATTTTACATTTGCACCAGAATGTTTATTGCAGCCCGATTCATAATTGCCAAGTCGTGGAAGCAGACTTGCCCATCAACCCATGAATGGATTAACAAATTGTGGTATATGTATACTGTGGAATACTATTTAGCCATAAAACAGATGGAGACATTACCTTTTTTTGTGTTTACCTGGATGGAGTTGGAACATATTCTTCTTAGTAAAGTATCTCAGGAATGAGCAAAAAAGTATCCAGTGTACTCAATACTATTATGAAACCAATATATAATCACTTACACATTCATACAAATGACAAAACACAAATATAGTCCAGCAAGGAGGGGAGAAGGGAGGGCAAGTGGAGGGAGGGCATTTGGTGGGATCTCCTAATGTGCACAATGCAAGGGTACATTTCAAAACAACTAAGTAAGTTATAAATGTCTTACCACAAAAAATAAGTGAGGTGATGGTTATGTTAATCAGTTTAACTTAAGCATTCCACATTACATATCAAATCATCACATTATACCCCATAAAGTTATAATTTAATAAAAATTAAAATTTAAAAAATATCCTAAAATTAGATCATGATAATTTCACTATCCTGTGAATATACTAAAAAAAAGTTAGAAAGGGTGATAGTGAAAAAAAATTGAATTGTACAAATAAAATGGGTGAATTGTATCATATATGAATTATATCTCAAAGCCATTTAAAGAAAGAAAATTGGAGGAAAGGAATTGAAAAAAGTACTAGACAAAAAGAAAAACTAGTCTTAGATAAAACATAGATCGTCTATCTATGGCAATAGAAGGAAAGACATAATGTATTAATGTTAATAGATGCAAGTATGTATGTAGATGTAGTTGTGTCTTGTACAAGGTCTCCTTGTTTTAGTCAGTTAGGAAACAAGGGCATCAACTGGGTGTGAGAATGAGGGAGGAGTTGATGATAAGAAAGAAGGTATAAAATATAGTAGAACCTCTGTTTGTTTACCACCCAGGGGACTATAACAAACTGGTCAACATCTGGAAGTGGTCATCATAAGGAGCTAGTCCTAAGTACTGATACATACATGTGATGCATGTCCAACTCATGAAAATTAGGTCAACTTAAGGAGGTGGTCAATGTAGGGAGATGGTCAACCATGGAGGTTCTACTATAGTTATCTAGAAAAGTAAGAGAATGAATGGTTTCAGGAGATGTGGTATGATTTGGGGGCGGTACCTTTGAGGTTAGTGGGCCCAGCCAGGTATGATGGTATGATTTCTTTGACCACATTCAGCTGAATAATGGGAGAGTAGGATTTAACAAGAGCTGAGTTTTTGCCTGGTGAGTATGTTGAAGAAAAAATGTAGTTAGGGAATGGAAGGTGGTTATGGAGAGTAATTACGATAGATTTTAAGCTGTATAAAGAGGAAATAAGGTTATAAATGTGTATAAAGAGGAAATAAGGTTGTAAATGTGTTGAAGGAAAATGTAAGGAGATTGATGGATTGTAAGACCTAATTCCGTATGGGGAATTTTTGGAGCCTGGTACGTGACAAGATCATATTACCATGGGGAATGGATTTCTTGTTGTTTGAGATAGGTTCTTTCTCTGTTGTCTATACTGGAATGTTGTCATGCCACCATAGTTCACTGTAACCTTGAATCCTGGACTCAAGCAATCTTCCCACTCAGCCTTCAGAGTACCTGGGACTATAGGGGTTTGCCACTAAGTCTGGCTTACTTTTTTTCTTCTCTTTTCTTTTCTTTTCTCTTTTTTTATAAGGGGAAGCAAACAGAGCAAGGATTCTCTTTTTCTCTTTCTTTTCCTTTTTTTCTTTTCTTTTCTTTCTTTTTTTTTTTTGTAGGGATAAGGTCTTATTACAGGCTAGTCTTGAACTCCTAGGTGCAAACGGTACTTCTGTATTGACCTCCTCAAATGTTGAGATTACAGGAGGAAGCCGCCATGTCCCAAGAGTT